>JAASLG010000377.1:0-24758 GCA_013365235.1 Cercospora sesami | reverse complement strand
TCAGACAGCTTTTCCCGCGAACATCTTCGCTCTCGCCACGTGTGGCACGAGACCTTAGAGAGTTGGAGGACGCAGCAAACGGATCGCGTTCAATACTAAGAAAGCAGAATGATGGTGCCGCCGATGCCTCGTCTCCACACTTGCATTCCTCCATCGCTCCAGCAGCCCAACACCCCAGAACTCCTTGGACTCGCGTACGAGCTGGAAAAGACGCTGCGGAAAAAGAGCAGAAGCCGAAGCAGAAGCCCGAAAGGCAAACAGCATCGTTAATGAGATCCAGATCCATCAGGAAGAACCCGTTCGTGACTGTTTTGCTGCAGTCGGACGGCTCTATTGATGTGCCAGCGGCGTCTCCTGAGCGGCCAGCTGGGCTGACAAGGAGTCCCAGTTTTGATTGTTTGGCCTGTGCAGAGACCCAAGCGAGAGTTCAAGCGCTGGAGGAAGAGGTGCAGAGTTTGAAGGATGAGGTGTCAAAGCTGAAGAGCGTGTTGATTCGAGGAGCCAAGTTGAGCGAAGAGAAGCGCTCGTGGCGTTAGAAGCGTGCTGCGGAGTGAGCATCATTGCAACCCATTACTGATCGATTAGCTCCTACCTGTCGCATTAGAAGTGCATCGACAGAGCGAGGCTGACGCACAATTTCGATGCCAATAAAATTCGTGATACATGATAGCTGATACCACATCATCACCTCACTTCACCTCCTTGTGCTCCCTCACATCAACCTTCTCATCATCTCCACTCCCCGAAATCTGTCTTCCCAACTCCGGATCCTCCGCACTCATCTTCCTTCCCCGATGATGCTGTTGCGCCAACGAAGCAGCTCTAGGATCCACACTACTGGCTCGTCGGACCTGCGTCTCCTCACGTTCAATATACTTGAGCGGTCGAGTCGAAAGTGTCGCTTCCTTGTCCAAGAAGACGAAAATATCTTTGCCGCCTTTCGAATGTGTACGGAAGTACTCGTCGATATCCTCGAGCGTACGGCCTGCGGTTTCGGGGAAGAAGACGTAGACTATAGGAACGAAGGAGAAGTTGAAGACTGTCCAGATGATGTAGAATTGCCAGCCGAGATTGCGAATGCCACTGGGGGTGATTTCGACGACCATGAAGTTGCCTAAGAGCGGAATTAGCATAGAGTTGTGAGATGGACGCGTCGTGAAAGGTGAACTTACAAATCCAATTTGTCGCTGTACCGAGTGCAGCACCCTTATTTCTCATCGACAGGCCGTTGATCTCAGCAGGGTAGAGCCAAGGCACACCTTGCATACCAATGCCGAAGAAGACGTAATAAAGGAAGAAGAACGCCACGCTGGCGCTGGCGACTTCTCTCTGGTTGGGGTAACCTTCTTTGTCCGAGTAGCGCAAGAGGATTGTGATGAGCATGTAACAGCAACCTTGTCCGAAGGCAGCGTACATCAACATCTTTCGACGACCCCAGCGCTCGACGTTCGGGATACCGATGAGTGAGAACAGCAGGTAGCTGACACTGTTGCAAGCGGCCAGGAGTCGAGCCATTCTGTTCGTGAACCCGACGGACTCGATTAAGACAGTCGGTAAGTAGTAAGAAGTCACATTAATTCCGGACAGCTGTTGAATTGCTTGTGCGCCCATTCCCAGGAATAGTCTGCGAAGAGTCGATGTTCCAGCTGCGTCGCCTTGCTTTCCACGAAGGAGATCTCGGACACGCACAGAGTGCTCCCTTTCGTATTGAATGGAGAACTTGATCTCGCTAAGCTCCGTCTGAACGTATGGGTCAACGATGTCGGTCCCCTCAACGTCTGCCAGAATCTGCTCGGCTTCCTCGATACGGTCTTTCTGCACAAGCCATCTCGGTGACTCAGGCAGCCAAGGGACTGTGGCGTAGAGGATGATGATGAAAATGAATTGCAGTGCGAGAGGAACTCGCCACGCAACACCGCCTGGAATGTAAGAGAAGCCAAAGGTGACCCAGTTGCTCAACGAAAACCCAGCGATGTTCAGAATGAGTTCAATCACGATGAGCTTTCCCCTCCACGCAGCTTTCGACGTTTCCGCTTGCCAAGGAGGCGCAGTCGATGTATTGAGGCCGTTACCTATACCACCCACGATTCTGCCAACAATCATATGGGGAACTGAGTATGCTGTGATCTGAAGAATTGCGCCAATGCTCATGATGGTAGTGCCGAGGAGGATGGTCTTCTTGCGTCCAATCATATCACCAATGAAGTATGCCAGGATAGCGCCAAAGAAACATCCAATATCGTAGATCGCTGTCACTGTGCCGAGAAGTCCGCTGTTGTTTCGGAGACCAAGCTGATCGAGAAAGTCGTCTGTTACGACAACACCACCGAAGACACCCTGTACTCAGTTAGAGCCTGGACGGGTGAAGCTGTTTCGAATGCTTGCCCACCTGATCATAGCCAAACAATGTCATGTCTGTGCCGCACGCAACGGTGACCCAAAAGGTGAGCCATCCTCCCCGTAGGCCGAAGTATCGATCTTTCATCCCAAACATCTTGAACAGTGATGTTGGAGTGACTGCCAGGAGCGGCTGGGAAGCTGTTGCAGGAGGTATCGACTTGAGCGGGTGCAAGGTATACAACAGGCACTCCGGCGTCAATATATAGACCCATGATCAGCTGTCCTCATTACCATGGTGCCCTCTAAACGGCCCGCCAAACTGTATGAGCACAAACTCGCAGATCTCAAAGCCAATCAGCGGCATCCGTGAATCGTGATCGCGTGAGTGACATGCTATGCGAGTGCAGTGAAACCTATCGTCAATCATTAATGACGCAGTAGTGCGCATCCTGGCTCTTCTCCATGCGCCATTCGCGCGGGTGACGGTGGGGAGGCTGAACCATACAGAATCACGGCGGACAAATCTTCGGTGGCGTTTCGGCGCTATTGCAAGGTGCATGCTTTTCGTGCCTGCGCCGATATAGCACGGACATGATCGCTGTTCAACATTCTTCAAAGTTACAGTTCTGTAAAGGTGGAAGATCAGCGGAGACGGTATCTGAAGGCTTTCGCCAGACACTTTGCACATTCTCTGGCTGCTATGTGTCGACAATGTGCTGCCCCCGGCTCGTTGAACCACGCTTTGACTTCTTCTCGAAGGAACGGAGAGTTTGAGGTTGCGACCCATCCTTGTATTTTCCCCGCATATCCCGCGAAAGTCTGGCTGGAAGCGAGCAAGATCGACGAATGGAAGCACAGTCCACAAATACACATGCAAGATCTCGCATTGCTTTTCGACCCCTCACTGCAATTACAGGATGAGCCTACGAGAGTACAGCGTCATCAAAGGAGCACACGCGGCGTGCTTGCGATGCGTAGTGCCTAAGATTGATGATGGCTGATGCGTTTGGAATCCTGGCGTATGTGGCACGACTGTCGATGAGCCGGCAACCGACGGCAATAGCAAAAGTGGGCCGGACTGGCGGCCGTCAAGCCTGGCGCCCGTTGAAGCTTGTCACAGTGTCAAGCAAGCGATCAAGATCTTGGAGTGGCCTTGATCGAACAACTCGTTTGGACGAAAAGGAACCCCAAGCAGACTTGGTGAAAGAGACAAGATTGGTGGTCCTGGTGCTGCGTGCACAGCATGATCAAGATTGCGCGCAGCGTTCCCTTCCAAGACTGCGTCTTCCTCTGTCCAGCTGTGGCACAATCAAAGTGCGACGCGTCATGGTGTCCCGTTGCATGCACCGCGGGACTCGCAATGCCCGGGCGAGCACTCATGAAGAGACCGTTCACAGATGATTTGAACGACCCCATATCGGATACAGTTCGGCACATCAGGCGTATGCTGGGATGCTTCTCGTATGTGTCGTGTTCACCTGGCGTTGTGATGTAACTGCACAACGACCACAGAGAATCGCAGGGTCAGCCTGAATCAGGTTGACCACCGAGGAGATTGACGCCAGCAAGGGCAGCACCGAGGTGGCCGAAGTCCGACATTCGTTTCCGACCGAAGATGTGAACAGCTTCTCCGTGTGGCCACTCCAGCAGTCCAGTATACACCGACAGGAAGCTCCCGGCAGCAAATGCAGTGACAGCAGTAAGCACTACCGTCTGCAGGTTCCTGTACAAGAAGGAGTGCCATTTCGCATTTCGGAGGTGCAACGTGTTAGGCTGCCCCAGTATTGGGATCTGGTTCCACAACCCAATGCCAAAGCTCTGCAGTGCTTCGGACATGGTGGGCGAGGGTGCAGTGCTCCACGGCAGCAGCATCCTGTGAGCTTTCCAGTATGCATGAGCCTCTTCACGCGATCTGCAGCGGCCCACAGCAAGGACATCTTCAACATTTGCAGCAAGTGCCAACTCCTTGTGCAGACGCTCTGTGTAAGCAGCAAGTCGCTTGTACTTGCGCCGCATCGTTGTCGCTAGCCAGTCTTGGGGCAATTTGGGAAAGAGCATGAGACTGAGGTATGCTGTGACAAGACAATCGACTGCACTCGGCCGTTCGGTATCCAGCAGGTAAGTCTTTTCGCCGAGCATGTCCTGCAACGGCTCGAAGAAGTTGTCCGCAAGCGCATTGAGCTTGAATATTGCCGCATGCTCTGGCCGCTGCAGCAGACTGCGCAACGTCTCCTTCCCTCCAAGCAGCAGACTCGCTCTCTTCTGTGTCGCAGCCTCAAACTTCTGCTCCTTGCCCACCCCGTCAAAGCCCTCTGGCCTGTTGCTCATGTCCTCGTGCACATTGTCCACATCGATGCTCGACACCCCCAAGTGTTCTGTCCTCAACCGGGCAGCATTGCGCTTCTGAGGCGGTAGAGTATAATTGGCGTGCCATGGAAGGATCTGGCTGTAGGCAGGGCGTGTTGCGAGGCGATAGTTCTCGAAGCCGACATACAATGAGATGTCGAGGAGAAGTTGGGCATTGTGTTCGATAAAGGAGGTGATGGCGGCGGCATCGGCGTTCTGCTGTGGATCGAGTCCTTCCTGGATGATGCGTTTGTCCTTCAAATGGCGAGTGATATTGTTCAGTCCCGACAGTCTCGCTGTGCCATCGACGAGATACGGCAGCGGAAGGCTTTCATCGTGAGTCGGAACGAGCTCGTAGTCGTGGGGTGCGTATAGCTGGAGTAGTGCGACAGCAGCAATGCATTGCGCGTCGATCGAGGGAAGTCCAAAGGCAGGTCCTAAGATGAAAAGCTTCATCGTGCGTGAAGCCATCTTTTTGTGAAGCTCGCGGCGGAAGAAACGTGCAGATGGGAGACGCGACGGCGGCGCGTCCAAATCGAGCTCTGCATCGGCATTCCACTTTAGGTAGCCCCGACGTGACCTACTTCACCACAGAAGTCGTCCATGAAGTGCAGCAACAGCAACAACAACCATACTTTACAATGCTCGTGCAATGTCATGCATACAACCTGAAGTGCTATATCATGCAGTCTGCTGTGACCATGAGTTCAGCCTCAGCTACGAGATCTCATAAGGTCTCAAGCGCCCAAGTCTAGCATTCTCCTCGGTAGGTCTATTGCAGAGACTCTAAGCATAACAGCTGTACTGGGGAAATCCGCCCAAGGCTCTGAAATGACGTCCTACGTTATGCACCGAGTCGCCTGGAGTTCTTGAGAAACGACAGTAAACCCAATCGGATTGCAGAGAAGAAGACATCACACGCGCTCTGACCGAATCTCTTGGTCAGAAGCACATGCAGAGCACGAAGACTTTCCTGGTATCTGTCCCCTGCAGATTATCAACCTGCTGACTACGGTACGGCGCGGCTACAACTGAAAAGTGGAAATTTCGTCTATTTCTTGTCCTTAAGCTCTTGCAACCCTGGGTTGACGGGATTTAAGTGAGATGAGGCCACCGACCGCAGATTCGTATAATACCTACCGTCACTCCCCAGATGATAGGATTTACAAAGCCAACAGATCTGAAGACCAGCCAAATCGATCGAATATTTCAATTCAGAAACATGTCACCACCCGGCACGATTCCCGCTCACCATTCAGGCAATACTCGCAAGCACCCTCTCCGTGGCCCCACAGGTTACAAGTGCCGGTTCGTCTCCACCTTTCCACAAATTGATCTATGCAGGGCTGACAGAGAGATAGTGGTAAGCAAATACTACCACAAATGGACATAGTGCGGGCTGGCCGACCAGTATTCCTCGATGTCGAAGGTATAGAGTTGACCGACCTCTCCAGCGTCCTCATGAAAGGCGTCGGTCGAGTGAGTGTCGTCAACGAGAGAGACGAAATCGTTCTCGACACCTTCGTCTCTTACCCCAGCGAAGTCTCTCACAGGCCAGGTTGGTACAAGAGTGGCGTCGGATGGAAAGATATTCGCCCAGACGTAAGCAGCTAATCCTCAGAGACATGCAGCGTAGACTAACTCATCCCCCAGAACTTCGCACGTCCTATCGGCTCCGTACTCCACGAGCGCAAAGCCATCTTCGACAAAGCGGGCACAGTCGTCGGCCACGCGCTGGAGAACGAGCAGCAGTATCTCCGCTGTTTGCCCTGGACACATTGGCATCTACGCGACACACAACGCTTTTCTGGATCCGCCAAATACGCCGGGAATCCTTCGCATCCGAGGCCGGGCCCAAAGGTTCTTGCGCTGAGCGTGGCCGGGATCAAAATCCAGGAGAAAGTGCATTGCAGCGTCCAAGATGCTCGTGCTACGCGGAAGATCTACTCCATGCATTCCGAGGGGATCGAAGAGTAGCAGAAAGTGGCTGATTTCCAAGCGGAGTTGCTGTACACCAACTTTCCGCGAGAATATAATCCGGCGACAGATCCTACTGCGAAGTACTTGGTGGCTGCGGACCTCACGGAGCAGATGGGCAGTCTAGGTGTTGACCCACCAGCTCTCTCTAGCCCCACGCCTGCAGGCGAGGCCAACGAGGGTACAGATGAGATAGAGGCGAAGTTGTGAACCAAAAATGGACGAATCGGGTCATGGTCGCCAAGCTCCAACTCACAGCTTCACTCGGAGCCATTTGAAGTGGAAATACCCAGTACGTCGGCTATCACATTTAGTCAGAGTGAGAGAACAGAGACAGTGAATAATGAGCGTGTATTCGTTGAAAAGCCGTGCGGTTCAGTTTTCTGTCTATGCTTGTTCAAGTCTTCGCTCGCAGCAACGCCCGACCAGGCTGATTTCAGAACCTTTGTCTGCCTGTAGACACCTAATGAATGACGGTGGCGTAGTGCATCTGAGCACCCTGAGTGGTGCCATACTCCCATATTGCCGCTGCTACCCTTTGAGGGCGCCCATGCGTGTATGTCAAATGCAGAAGCTTCTGACCTTCTCTCTAGTCTTGTTGCTGTTCATACCATGCCGCGGGGCATTCCATAGTACACAGCCCCTGTCAACCTTTTGGTGTTGCCCGATTGGTGGTGCGAGATGCAGAAGCGCGGCGCATGTACGTCTCTTCCCCTCTCTTCAAGCCCGCCATTCACAAATCTCCTAGACCTCATCTCCTAGACCTTCCTACCCAGGCCCTCCTCGATAACCTCAGTCCAGCCCTTCACCTCCCTCATAGCCTGCGCAACCTTCACCACCTCTCCCTTCAACTTGCCACCCTCCTCCTCCATCGCATCCTCGAGTCCTATAACCTCGAAACCACTCATCACCAGCTCCGAATTTCCCTGCAACTCCTTCACCTCCTTGAGGACAGCACCCAATCCAGCTTCTTCAGCTTCTGCGATAGCGCACTGGAAATGCTCGACGCACTCCTTCAAGCCGAGGACACAGTGGTGGAGGACGACGAGGCACTCCTCGTCTGAGATCTTGTCGGCGTACTCGATAGAGGCTTCGAGCGTTGGCGCAGTGGTAATCTTGATGGTCTCATCCATGCGCTCGAGTAGGACGTTGATGTCGCCTGGAAGGTATTCCCATTGCTTGAGGATCGCGGGGAGGAGCGGTAAGCCGATGGTCGAGAAAGTTGACATGGTGTGTCGCGACTCGTAGTTGCTGTCTTGGGTAATGGTATGTATTTGTGTGTTCTGGTGCTGCGTGGTGTGCGGTGGTGTGTGGCGGTGGGTCTGGTGTAACGAAGTGTTTAGGATTGATGTTGAAACCCGCGGGTGTAGGTTGAGGTTGTGTTGCAAAGGATGGCCGGCTTTTGTATTCCTCATGCGACCGAACGGGAGTGAATCTTCACGTGCTCCCATTCACTTTTGCATCCGAGTCGGAGCATTCACAGAGAATTTTGCATACTAAGCAACGTAATACTTTTTGCCGCATGGTCGAGCTGGTCTCAATGGCATCCAACCTCTCTTCCAGTTCGTGACCTCGCTGAATGCTCCAAGAAGGTGAAGCTCTGCTAGCGGAGGACATCAGTCGAGAGGTAAGCACCAAAACTTGTTCGTTGATGGAGTTACCGTAACCTGGTGCTGTCAACTCTGGAAGCTACTAAGGCTCAGGTTCGCGGACGAGACTTCTGAATCGGAGCAAATCTCGAGCCTTGGACGAACTGTACGTCGCGGTTGATGTGTCGGGCGGACAGGCATCTTCTGCAGTTTTGATCCCATAGACATTCGATGATAATATCGCCGGAAAACTCGATGTTTCCATGTTCGTTCTCCATCGTAAGCCACGCCTAGGTGCGATCCTCAGTTGCACTTCCGCTTCGATATCGTGCATGTAGGTCAATCGAGATAATTTTCATGTCATCAATGAGCATGCTGGCGCTTGAGTCCTACGTGAGTCGCATACCTTGCATCGAGACCAGTCCAAGTTTGATGAGAGCTTAGCCGCTCTTGACTCGACTGGCGAGATGGAGTTCATTCTGATCAGCCGTCGCAAGTCGCGGCGCATGTCTCCGCGCTCATACTTGCTTGATTCAGGCGGCAGGTTGCAGTTCTCACCTTGGCCAAATAGCAAGCCGTTCTCATACTTTCCGTGCAGATCTCTAAGACTTGAAGCTATTCTCGCCTTGTCCAGTGCTATACAGTATACTGCAACTGTTCGACAGCGATATCTTTTTGAGAAGTGCTCACTATTACTATTGTGCCACCAGTAGCATCAAGTATTGGCAGAACCGACCGAATTGCAGGAGATGTAATTGGAGAATGGTCATGGTGCCGAACACGAGACGGTACCGGACCGGTTCCGTGGGCGAGCTGCAGAGCCAGTCCCCTCGATCGCGATGGTCAGCGTGGAGGCTGAACAGCAGGAATGGAGGACGTGCCGATCCGCACGGTACGGTTGGCAGGAACTGCTCAGAAGGTGAGGTCGAGGGCAGGAGGAATTGCCGCAATTGCCGTGGCCGCTTCTCGTCCTTCGACATCGTGCCAAGAGCTTGAACTTCACACCCTTCGACACGACATACCAAAAGCATGGTGCAGCCAGGCCGCATCCCCGACATCCGAACTTCCGAAACTTCTTCTAGACGCCGCAGAATCATGGCACCCATCTCTAAGCCTTGCTTGCGGCCTTGTTCGCGGCGAAAAGGGCTTAGGTGAAGCCCTGCCAGCGCCTTCTCGAATGGTCCCGAGGGAGGATCAGCAGAAGGCGAGGTGACCTCGACCATTACCGCAAGCGTCGGTTGAGCTCGCAGAGATGTCTATGTATCTGAGCAGAGCGATTGCAAGCACAGCAAAACACCTGTCCATGGGAGCTCAGCATTCTCTCGGAGTACTTGACTGAAGCTATTGACTATGCAGCAGATCTGGCAAGGCGAGACTCGTGCCGTCTATTCGATCATATATTATCTACGCGAGATGTCCCGACACCAATATCCTCCAGACTGTGGTCGCCAGAACGACACCGTTATGCTCCGTTGTGAAGAGTCGATCTTTGTCGCCCTAGCCAAATTACACTTTCCTACCCCAGATGCAGGCGCTCTGGGTGATCGACATTCTGCAGCTCTTTGCCGCTAGTCTCGCTCCACTCTATTCAGGCACGCGCTGCGGAAATAATCACTGCGACTTGTTTGGTTGTGCGTCACGCCAACTGAACGCCTTCCTTTGAGCGGGGACCACACGCACCCGACGGAACGGCCTGGACAAAACGTCAGTTCGCCTTTCAAAACCATTCGTGACTAGACAAACATCTATGTTCTCTGATACTGCTTCAATCTTTGCAACTTTTTTCGAGGATTGGTAAACAAGCTCATTCCGGCTACGTTCGGTGCTATACCCGAGCTGACGAAACAATAAATCAACATCCCAACGTGAGCTTGTGCTCAATCACACAATCTGGCCATGACTGGGCCAAATTCACCGACATCGGCAAACGAAAAGACATTCCGATTCATTTCCGATCCTGGCCACAAGGAAAATCTATCAGGCCGCGTGCGAGCGGCGTGCCTCACCTGCAGGCGGAAAAAGATCAAGTGCTCGGGAGAGTTGAACTGTCGTACTTGTCGAGAGAAGGGACTGGTTTGCGAGGGACTACCTGAGAGGAAACGACCGCGGCGAGACAGCTCGAGTACATTCTCGTTGGGTGCTGCTGCTTCGGGAGTGAAGAGAAGGAAGACAGAAATTGTTGATAAGCTTGCAAAACCAGCCATCAAGGCAAAGCCGAGGACGGAGTCGCCCAAACCTCGCGAAACTCTACCCATGGATCCCAGGATTACACAAGCACGTGTCGGAGAGGCATTGCCATCGCCGTCTCTTACTGAGCCCCCACTGCCTAGCGTCAACGTCAAAATTACCTACAAGCAAGCACAACCACCTCAAAGGGCCTTCTACATGGACAGTTGGCAACTTCAAGACGAAGCGTCGTCTGCCAACGATTCAAAACTCAAGCCAGCGCTACAACCTCAACCTCAGACTTTGAGAACCGCTGATGCAACTGCGAGTGCAGGAAATGGAGCGCCGAGCTTCCAGCTGCAGTTTCAGCTTCCAGAACATGCAGTAGCTTTTAACCCTGCCGACGAAACGCCCGTTATGCCGACATTCGATAACACCAGCCGACGACAAACGATAGCGTTCCCACTGCCTTCACCAGATTCGGCATTGGAGCAACAACGAGATCCTTTCGCTGGAGGAGGTGGCGCGTACGACGACATCGCTACACTGCTGTACGCGAGGATGGGCATGACTCCCAGCAACAACGATTTCGTGGGCTGGTGGGAGACGAACCCAGAGCTCACGTCACTGCTTCCTCAGGACGCTTCGCAAGCGGCGACTGCAGCACAGATTCCCCCACCACAGCCGCAGCAGATTCCCCTGCAACAGCAAACAGCACAAGCACCACTGGCAGCTCGACTACAAGGCGCTGGCGATTATTTCGATCATTGGCATGGTTGGGCCGGCGAGTGACAATTATGGTGAGTAACATCTAGCACTTGGGCATCTGACAAAACGGCAACGCCATTCATTGGTTTTAAGCTGACTTCATCAAAGGGGACTGGAGCTGAAGATCGGGCTATCGGACTCCAGCATATTGCACCGCAGAAGTAAAGAGCATCGCCAGGAACTTTCGTCCGAGAACTCCCGGGCGAGCAATGGGGATGATACTATCCGCCCTGCCGACATACCATCGGTCAAAGCTTAATTAGGAGAGGAAATACCACGGAGACTCAGTGCGGGCCAAGTGCGATGACCAGCACCCGTATCATCTCAAAAAGTGCATGGCAGTGTCGCCAGGCGCCCGGCCAACATGCTCATTACCAATTTCGCAACGACGCCAAGCTGCACGTTATCACTCGCTGAAGGTCCAATGTGGAGTCGAATTCAATCGATCAACTTCACTTGACCATCCTACACGTCGCACGATCAGCTTCCACACCTTGCCTGCAATCGACCTGGATCAGGAATACGAGTAATGTCGAGAACGAAGTGCAGTGGCACACAACTATTTTCTCTCTTCTCATGCGGGGACATACTCAACAACTACTACATCTCCGAGAAAAATGCTCCTTCCGAGCCATGGCTAGTGCGGCTTGAGCAAAGAGCTCCACGCGCGAATCAGAAATCGCAAGAAAAAGCATGACTCGCAACGAGCGAGTACTGCCAAATTTCAGGGCTCTTCGCAACGAACCTCCAAAGGAAAATCGAAAAGCATCTCGAGCAAAATTGTCCGGCTTTCGCCACAACAATTGCAGCGTCTACAGCGATACCAAAAAAGTCGGTGACTACCACCAGCACGTAATCATATCAAACAGCTTGTTAGCTAGCTGTTACTTCCATCAATCCGCGTCGAGCGCGTTCACGCAGACCCTATCCCATCAAGGTTCCCTACGTCACCCCTCCCTCCCACAGAGCACCTTTTTGCCGCAATTGCCGGCACGTGCTCGCACGCCTTGACCTAGCATACATTCAAGCACTGCGTATCTTTCTGTTGATCCTGTTGATCAGTATCAGCACTAGATTTTATATCCGGATGGCCCTTGAACAGCTTGAGTGTGGTTGCTGCAGGCTATACATCATTGTTCGGAGTGTTGCCCGTATGAGCGCGTGATCTTGCGGCTGAATTCAAAGGACGGAGATGAATCTGTGCCGTTGGTCCAGATGTCATGTCGCATGCTCTGGTGATGCCGACGCTGGGGTCAAGTGCCCGATACGGCACAAGGCAGGCTGCCAGGCACGGCCGTCTTGCAAGGACCCGGATAAGCGGACACACGAGCATGCTCCTGTATAGGAGGCTTTCGCTGCGGCGGCTCCAATTGAGGATGGACTGCTCAAAGGCTGGTGAGATGTTCAAAAGTTTGCCCTGGCTGAACAAGGCAGGCGTGTTGTCTTCACTTCAAACCATGCCTTTCTCATCACCACCCTGAGCTTCCTGCGCGAACTTTCGCCAGGTATTGGTAAGGACCAAATACTTGATACTGGCTTCGGCGGCATCGAAAACGGCGCCATCAAAAGCAGGCCTGATCTTGGCTCTTGCGACACCTAGAGGTGCAGTCGCAGGATGTCTCGCGAAGATTGGTCTCTCATCATCGTCCAAGGAGCCTGTCTTAACATCCCTTGAACTTTGACTCTTGAGTGACTTTGATTTCGCCGACCACATGGTATCGACCGACTCGTCGCTCGTTTCACGCGAGAGCGTCATTCGCTGAATCTCCAATTGTATGGGAGCCTTTTGAAGGGCATCCATGTCAATGTCCCATGGGCTACTGCTGGTGCTGTCATCGGAGAGTCGCTTCTTCTTATCTGGGACCGCAGGAGCAAAGACATTGTCTAGCGCGACTTTGATGTTGTGGTCAATGTTGATGGGGAACTCCGAGTATGTGTCCGAGACGCAGGTCGTGTAGATATCTACTCCCATACGGAACAACAATTCTTGAGCGTCGGCAGTGAGAGACGTGGTGTTGAGCAAACGTGGCGCGGAAGCATACGCTTGTCGCCATTCACGCACACGCATCAAGAAGATGATGTTCTCCGCAGTAAAATCTTTGCTGGCGGCAAAGTGGAGAAGTGGCAAAGGATTGACAGCCAAGGCCTTCTCGAGCGAAGCCATGGTGAAGATCTCTTTGCTGCGTGTAGAGACGCCCACTGAGACGTTACTGACTTCGCCAGAGTTAAGGCTGGGCTCGCCGCTTTGAGCGCCTTTCTCTTCCCAGTTCTTGATGAGCGTGAGAGTTTCACGCATCTGTGCTCGAGACACAAAGGCTTCGTAGATGGGGAAGAACACTGTGACAACTTGCATGACAATGATACCTGGTGCGAGCCTGCGATGACATGTTAGTGTTGAGGAGAGCTCAAGCACGGATGAACGTCACATACCACATTGGCGGGACCCATCGAATATTGACGGGCTTGAACTGGATGCAGAACACCGCTGCGATCCAGAGTGGCGTCCCAGGCAGACCAGAGATAACGCTGAGCCATGTTCCCAGACGCCAGTAGTGGGTGTCGTGGATGTTCCTGATCTTCCAGAGGGTCCACAGACCAAAGAACCAGGACCAGGCCAACTGCCAGAAAGCAGATGGAACCCAAGCCGCTGACTTACGGCAAAGTGCTTGTCCCTTTGCGTGTGGTACTTTACCAAAACTCCCCCAGTCGCCTTGGAGTTCTGGCGTAGCCGCATAGATAGCAGCAGTGATGATAACTTGGATGAACATGCCGATCCCAATGTAGGTGTAGGACTTTTTTATCTGTGGAAGATCCTTCCATCGTTGCCACCAGCTTCGCACCCCCGAACGAGACGCGATCGAGGCGCTAGAAATGGATGCAGCAGAATTGGCGAGCTTTTGTTGTTGATCACTGATGCTGTATAGTTGGACTAAGTTTGCCTGAAAGAGTGCGATGCCGAACGGGAGATAGATGCTCATGATCCAGAATTCCAGCGAGCAGAGGAAGTGACCATTGGTGGTGTAGGCCAACACGATCTTGATTAGGTATAGGTGCAGGCAGGTGACGCTGGCAACGGCGATTGGCACATTGCGAATTTTGATGAATGGCAACTCGCGATTCTTGATCAGCCAGGCGACGCCGGCGTAAAGGATGACCGTCCATGCGATAATGACACCAGCGTATGCCTTTCCAAGATCATCCCAGTTGACAATGTCGCCCCAGTTGCGACCAAGAGGCTCGAGACCCATCTTGAGCAGGAGTAAGTGCTGCGATGGAGGACAGTGTTTAGAGTTCGGAGGGTGAGACCACGACCTTATGTCCTCCTCGCTCGCGACACGGCTCATACAGCCACAGGAGCTCCTAGCCCGCTCGTAACATGCTATTGTGGTCGGCTTGCAATCCCTGGTTCCGAATGTATCGTGGCTATAGCGTGACTCGAACGTGTGGGTGGAGAAAACAGCTCGCCATGGGCGGGGATGCAAGCCATCATAATAAGCTACATGAGCACCACTCTTCGTGAAGGTGTATCGAACTAGCCTGGAGCCGAGACTGGCAATGATTCGCCCCGGTACGCCACGTGTGTGTCGCGCGCGTGCAGCTTGACCCAGAGGGGGCTAGAGCAGTGATTTCGCGCAGAAACGCAGATCTTTTCCGGATGGACACGAAACCATCGCGGATCTTGCCAGCTGGAGAACTTGCCCAAGCATTTTCGCGCAGATGTGCGTATACTGCGATGGCGCATCGGCATGTTTCAACTGAACATCGTGGTGTCTCGGTCGTTGGATTGTGGATGGACGTACTGCCCACATGGACGCCATCAGTTCTCGTTGAGTGCTTCGGTACCGCTCGCAAGCAGATGGTCGGCGAACGCGAGGTGGCTGCGGCTGGACCGTCGGCTCCAGAACCTCCAGCGACCAGACCACAGCCACATGTTGAATGTGTAACGAGATGGCGCCGCGCCATCACTTGCAGAATAGACATGCTCGAAACGGAATTTGTCCTGTCAGCTCCATCTTCTCCGATCAGCGTGCGTTTAGACTATTGGGTCTAGTTCAGGCTTCTTGTTAAGCTTGCTTGCTTGTCGGTACGCGGCGTGGCCTTGATCTTGTGCAGTCAGTGTACAAAAGGACGATGGCCAATTCACTGTGAAGTCAATGGAAACTGAGGCTCATCTCAGATGATATGTCGTGCGACCCTACAGCCAAGGCGTGGCCTGCAGCCTTCGCCGTATTCGCGACGGGACGGGTCAACCGCGCTGCATCACAACCTGGCCGAGGTCTGCTCTTCCTCTTGATACTTGGCCCAATACTTGAAGAAATTCTCGCTGCTTCTGATCCGTAGTTGGCTGTGGCATTCTTGCAGTGCGGATGCTCAATGGACTGCTTAGTAAGACACTTGGACCACGGCAGCCCATACGTACGCTAGGTCGTATACATGTACTTTGGGGTTCATGGAAACTGTTCACGACATCCATCAATAAATTCGGCCACGCACCATGCTCCAATCTTGCATCTCTCCAGCCTGGTTAAATATCAAGCAGCCAGCAAATAGTCTCTGCTTCAGCCATAGCATCCATGGCCTGCAGCAAAAGCAAGAGAAATGCTCCGACTCTCGCAGTCCCCACGCTCAGCCTGATGCATCGTGCATGAAATGGAGCTGGCTTAGAGCCTCGTGAGTTCTCGGGCAAGGCTGAGAGGCTCGGTGTACGCTACATGACCTGCTCCAGCCCAGACTCAGCCGTACTTCTGTCCGATGTCCCACAAATCTTCGTCTGACCTGGTCTGCTTGCAAACCGATCGCTATGTCGCGAGCTCAGACCGGACGCCCAAACGGCGCTGGTGGCGCATCCGAGTCCAAGCCCGACACTGTCTACACTATCCTCCCCGCAGACGAGCAGTCCAGCCTCCAATCCCTCAACAAGCCCGCTCCAGCGCGGACGACATGGTGGTACCGCCTCACGCTCGACACCTGGATCCCTGAAATCATCGCTGTTCTTATTAGCCCTGTATCAACTGCTGCCATTGCCGCAATCCTGAGCTACTATGACAAGAAGCGCTTGCCGGAACTGCCATGGGGTATAACGCTCAACGCGATCGTCTCCATCCTGGCCACCATCAGTCGTTCGATGCTTGTCTTCGCAGTATCGACATCGATTGGGCAGCTCAAGTGGTGTTGGTACCACGAGAAGAAGCGGAAGCTAGTAGACATACAGACGATGGATGCTGCGAGCCGAGGCCCTCTTGGATCCATCATTCTGCTCGTCAGTCTTCGGGCACGTCCATTGGCTACAATAGGCGCCATTATTACTATATTGGCGCTCGCATTCGATCCTGCGGTTCAGCAGATCTTGAATTACCAGAGCAGACCTGTACTACAGGTCACTGAGGGACCGCAAGTCACGTACGCCACAGCTTTCCCGCTGAACATAGATCCTTCTGGATGGGTGAATGCTACCATAGCTGGTGTTTATTCAAGCGCCGACCGCTTCGATAGACAGCTCAGCTGCCCGTCAGGAAATTGCACCTGGGAGCCGTACCAGTCCCTGGGTTGGTGCTCAAAGTGCCAGGATGCAACTTCTTACGCTAGGATCGTTAACTGCACAATCCCGGATGATCGCATTGACGAAGGTATCAACGATAACTCCACCAATTGTCTGGTCGACTTTGGCCATGGGCTCAAACCGAAGGTTCTTGGAGGCTTTCTAGTTTCGTCCAGGCCAGGGCCAGTTGGAATGAGAGGGTATTCACCGTGGGTCTCATACAACCGATCGTCCTTCGCGACAGAGCTTGTGTGGCCGTTGTATGCACTGGCCGATGAGGACCGTATCAACACGACACGCCTCGGGATTTACAATCCGTACCTGATCTTAGGGCACGTCACATCCAGACTATGTAATGGCACTGTCAGTAGTGGCATCTGTATATCTAGTGCTCAAGAGTGCGTGCTCAGTGCATGCGAGACTAGTCTAATGTCTAGCGTCAGCAACGGAACCTCCATCACTGTGACCACCAGCACGAATTTTGGCTCGATGTCGATACCAAAATCGATACACGGCGGTATCAATTCGGAATATTGTTGGGAGCGGCGAGTCACTGACTCGGTGGCCAGCAACACAACACAGTCCGGTAAAATGCCCAACAGCACGACGTTGGGAAATTGCGGAAGTGGCCGTCTTTCATTCTGGACCCTTCGAGGTTCGTTTGATAGAGTCACGGATGTACTTGTTGACAGGCTGAGCGGTAATTGGAGTCAAGCCTTTGAAATCCCTGAGGGGGGCGGGAACGTGTCTTCAGTTGATGATCCGATAGCGAGCTCGGATACAATGCGATATATGAAAACAAATGGACTGGCCGAGGTCTTGGAGGGTGTCGCGGCATCGCTGACTGCATTCGGGTTGAGAGCCAATTCGAGCTTTACGACCACTTTAGAAGGCGAGGTCTGGAACACAGAATCATACGTCTCCGTGTCATGGCACTGGCTCATCTTACCTATCGTTCTAGTGGCCGGCTCTGTCCTTCTCCTTACAATCGCATCATTCCACACTTATCGCTGCAAGCTCAGATTATGGAAAAGCTCGATTCTTCCATTGCTCTACCGGAGCCTGGATCGGGATCTTCTTGATGAACAGCCTGTCCTTCGAGATGCTGGCGCTATGGCGACTGCTGCAGAGACTGCGAGCGTGAAGCTCGTTGGGACATCTCGACGAGATAGAACGGTCTTGGTGGCCTCGTGATCAAGCTGGCAAGAAACTCTGTACAGATTGGATGCCAACAAAGCTTATCGAGAAGGTCGAGAGTGGCTGCGAATGGCAGACGTCAGTTGTTGACTCCACCTGGCGATTCGACACTGCAGTGGTAGGTTGGCTTGCTAGGGCTCTCTTTCTGCGCGCTGCTCTCGGACTACTGTAAGCGAATTTAGAAGGGTCTGCTTGCTTCTGATCAATAGTCTTCTTGCTGCAGTTTGCATCTGCTTTGCTATTCAAGTTTTGTCAGCCTCTGTTCGCGCGGTCAATGTGAAACCAGGCACGAGAAATGTCTTCATCAACGATTTGATCTTGAACAAGATCTTGAGCTATACTTAACAAGTTCGAGACATTCTCATCCGATGTTTTTGGGGATCTGGCGCTGAGCGTCCAATTGCATTCGTGATGGGGTCAATTGCGCTTGCCCGAAAATCGGTCGTACCTCCACCCGCTCGTTTTCATGTTCGTCTTTGTCTGTGACTGCATATTTTTGTCGCAGATTCCCGACCATAGTGGCGTAACGTGATCTGGAAGGGCCGAAGCATGGATTGAAGTGGTTGCCTGCCTTGGGTATTGACAATGCTGACGCTTGGCAAAACGGTATGGCCAATCAGGTGTGGCTGAAGACCCGCACTTACGACAACGTCTTGGTACATACAATTCCATTGTCATCTTTTGAAGCCGTATTTCATCAATCCATTGAGTTGACGCAGGAGGTGTCGAACTCTGCTAAACCTCATCCGAAGACTACACTGGGCGTCCGCAGCAACAGTTCTTCTTCCGCTTCGCTACAAGATGGAAACACACAATGCAGCAGTAGACAAGATATCATCTCAAGTACGACAATTTTACGAAGCAGAAAAGCCGTATCGCATCTATCATGGCTCTACAAACAGCACTCGCGACTCCCGCCGAGACCCGAACAGTTCCATAGACACAAGCAAGCTGAACCATGTCCTCGACATTGACACGACCAACAAGATCGCGACTGTAGAGCCAAATGTACCCATGGACGACTTCGTGAGAGCAACATACGCCAACGGTCTTGTTCCACTCGTGGTGATGGAGTTTCCAGGAATCACTGTCGGAGGAGGCTTCGCAGGAACGAGCGGCGAGAGCAGTTCTTTCCGTCACGGCTTTTTCGACAACACTGTCAGATGGATCGAGATTGTTGTCCCGACGGGCGAGGTCCAGCGTATCAGTCGAGAGGAGAACCCAGAGCTCTTTTGGGGAGCAGCATCATCATTCGGCACATTAGGAGTTGTCACACTCCTCAAGATCCAACTCCGGGATGCAGCAGAATACGTGGAATTGACCTACCATCCCTTCACCAAAATGGACGACGCAATGAAGCTCGTCGAAAGCGAAACTTCCAATCCATCAATCGACTTTCTGGACGGAATCGTCTTCTCTCACAACCACATAGTAATCTGCTCCGGGAAACTCACCAACTCGCCACCAACATCCCCTTCCTCCCTCTACCACTTCACCCGCCCCCAAGACCGCTGGTTCTACCAACACGTCGAACGCCTCACAAAATCCCACTCAACAACCAACGCCACCACGACAATCCACACCCCCCTCGCAGACTACCTCTTCCGCTACGACCGCGGAGCCTTCTGGGTCGGCCGCTACGCCTTCAAATACTTCCTCACCCCCTTCAACCGCATCACCCGCTACATCCTCGACTCTTTCATGCACACCCGCGTAATGTACCACGCCCTGCACGCCTCCGGCCAAGCAAAAATCTACATAATCCAAGACGTCGCAATCCCCTACCAAAACACCTCAACCTTCCACGATTGGCTCGATGAGACTTTCTCGATCTACCCCATCTGGCTATGTCCGCTTCGCCAACGCCGGGATGCAGAAAATTCAGAGTATGGATTATATTCTTCACTCGCGAATCCGGAAAAGACGCCGGAGTTCATGATGAATTTTGGAGTTTGGGGTCCCGGGTCTCGCAACCGAAAAGAATTCCTTCAACAAAACCGCTCTTTGGAACACAAAGTCGACGAACTCGGCGGGAGGAAATGGTTATATGCTCATGCGTATTATACTGAAGAGGAGTTTTGGAGTATGTATGATAAGAAAGAATACGATGCTTTGAGGAAGAAGTATGGAGCGCAGTATTTGCCGAGTGTGTATGATAAGGTGAAAGTGGATTTGGAAGGGAAGGATCAAGGAGTAGGGGGGTGGAAAGAGATGGTTTGGGGGATTTGGCCTTTGAGTGGACTGTATGGGGTTTATAAGGCGTGGAGAGGAGGGGAGTATTTGATGCAGAAGAGGACGAGTGAGAAGATTATGGGGATGAAGAAGGTGGAGTGATGAATGCGAATAGAGGAAGCGAACATAGAGTATAGACGTTCACTGTACGTGATCGAGTTCAGAGATGAGAAACTCAGTGTATGCAAGACTACGTGAGTTGGGTATCTTCGCAATTACGCTGCCGCCCCAGATTTACGCCTTAAGCAAGTCCACCAAAATCGAAGCTGGGCACGTTTTGTGGTGCCTTGCCTCGCTTCTTCTTCTTTCTCGGCTTTTTGCTTTTCTCTTCTTCGTCGCTGCTGTCTTCGGCCACGTCTGCGTCGCTATCGTCGTCGCTGTCGGCGGCACGTTTGCCACTCACGCCCTCGTCGTCGCTATCGTCATCAGGCGCAGCAAAGTGTTCCCGCCAGACCTTGAGCGTCTGGCCACCACCAGAAATCATGCGTCCTTCGACATCGAAGCCAAGCGCAGTCACGCCCTCGACTTCGTCATGGGCGAATTCGGCGACTACCTTGTTCATGCCCAATCGCACAACGCGTATCCGTCCATCTCCCATGCCGACAGCAATCTTCTTACCAAGACCTCCAATATCGTCAGGTATGGCTGCCATGCAATCCAAAGTCTCCTTCTCTCTGCTGACCACGATTCTTTCATCTTGATCATCCCACTGCCCTTTCTCCCACAACGTGATCACACCATCTCCACCACCTACCACGGCCTTCTCGCCCGTACTCCCACTGCTCTTCTTGACTGGCAGACCAGTGACGTACAAACAGCTCAGCAGCAGTTCTTCCTGATCTTCGCTCTTTGCCAAAACGCCTCTTCTCAGATCTGTCAGCGCCAGGGTTGTGCTTCCAGTGGTAAGAAACTGCTTGCTATAACCACTTGTGCTGGCCGCGCTCGGAGGAATGGGCGCAAGACTCGAAATGTAATCGGCGTGCGGATGATATGTCTGACTCGGCCTGCTCTGAACAAACGCAGTTTTGCCATCCTGAAGAGGCAGGCTCGGCGCAGGATCCCTCAAGTCATACAGATGCAATGCGCCAGAATCTGTCGAAAGCAGAAGAGTCTGCGGGCTGAGCGCGTGCACGACAGTGGGCGCGTCCACTTCGACTCCAGCAGCGCTACTTGCAGCAGGCGGAATGGCAATTTTGCCAACGACCTTTCCTGTCGAAATGTCGGCAGCCTTGACGATGCCATCTGTGCCTGCAGAATAGACGTGCTCGCCATTGATGCTGTAGGCCAGACAGCGACAGCTTCCCTTGTGCCGCTTCGTCCGCCATGTCGTGTCCACGAAGTCTGTACCATTGGATCCTCTGCGCTCAGGTGAACGCTTGACATCGTCGGGCTCCGAGTCCTCGTCCACGGGTGGAAGTTTCAGGGTCGCGACATGGCCGGAGGAGAGACCGACGGTGACGAGCGGTAGGGTTGGGTGAACGGCCTGGGCGAAGATGTCGGAGGAAAGCGGGAGGGTGCAAATCGTGTCGAACATCTCGCCGAGCGTGCGCAGGTCATCGATGTTGCAGAATCAGAAGCAGCGCCGTGATCGCCGCGGTGAGCTTGCCGGTGGTGAAAATGTTGGATGACTAAGCGGTGCAGCTGCTTACCGCTTTGGGATGTTCGACATGGAGTGTGAGAGCTACACGATGGCAGAGAGGTCGAGCGGTGACGTGCTATAGGCAGGGGAGTGGAGTCGGCAGCATGCCACCGCCTTCGCCCATTGATGCTGCCGTCTTGCAGGACGCGGGGCCCCGTATACTGCACTCGCCGCCATCATGGTCGTCTCACGAGTGAAGCAGAAGCAGATCTCCTTTGGGTGTGAGTATTGCATACATCGTACTTGGAGAAGGCGCTAGAGCTCACCTTCCTCGTCTCCAGACTGCGACACCGTCACCGGGCAACGCGTCTACCCTCCTCCAGCAGAGGATATAGTCATGGCGGAACAAGATCTTCTTCCTGAACAATTGCCACCTGAGCCGGCTGCTGCCTTTACGCCGGAGACTGATGACGAGATGAATGACTTGTATATTAACACCACTGTTTGGCCTCCGCTTGGGCAGGCAACCATAATCCCAAAGGACCAAGACGGCGTCACGTTTACTGTCTTGCTCGAGCATAGCCAACCCACCAGCCTCATTGGACCTGAGCCGCCACAAGTCACCATCTGGCACAATCATGGTGGCGAGCATGATTGGGAGGAATTGCCACTCGATCTCGCATCTGATTCTAACGAGCTACTTCTGTTGAACAGACCATCAGAGAAGGATCTTGTCAAAATCTGGTACACCGGACATCTTCCCGGCACTCCCAAGCACGGGCAATCTACCTCGTTCACGATCAAGTATCAACTCAGTCAAGACCAGGACTGGCATTGGATCAAGGATGTTACGGGAGTAGGTGATGGTCAATTCAACTACCAAAACAATGAGTTCCAAAAACACTCCACCTACGATCTCAAGCATTGGTTCAGTGGTCTCAGTGGCGACATCCAAGTACAGAGCGAGCGGCCAGATACTGACAACACTCACCTCTATTCGCTGACAGCCCCGGTCGTCCCAGCATACAAACAAGACTCTGGCTATCAACATCACCAGCTTGGTGTCGTCAATCGAAGCACCAGATGGTTTGGCTTGGTGCGACTTTGGTCCCCTTGGCTGGCTCCGCGTCAAGGCAGAGGCAAATTTGAAGTCGACAAGGACGCCGTTGAACTGTCTTTCTTGCGAGAAGATGGCCTGCACGTTGTGATCCTGGGTATCAGCGGCATCGACGATGTGATTACGACTTTCTTCAATGATCATGATGGGAACATTATCGTCAAGGCTCGCAACGACCGCACGGAAGCCCAGACTAGCAGAGTGCTGGTCGCTGTTGCTGACAGTTTTGAGGTTGCGAATGCAGCTGTGTGGTATCATGCTCGAAAGGTCATGCAATCCTACGATGCTGCAGACGAGGAGACTGCTGCGGTTGAGAAGCTCATCAAGACTGTGCAACCAGTCGACAACCCCAATCCTGAATGGCTTGAGGACTGGTACGACGGATTCACATTCTGCACCTGGAATGCGTTAGGACAAAAACTCACAGCAAAGAACATATACAATGCACTGGAAGACCTCGCTAAAGAGAATATCAATATATCCACACTCATCATCGATGACAATTGGCAATCACTCAGCAAAGGCGACACGCAATTCACCCGTGGCTGGTCTGCATTCGAGGCGAACCCGGAAGGCTTCCCAGACGGCATTAAGCAGACCACGGCTGAGATACGAAAGCGACAGCCAAATATCAAGCACATCGCGGTCTGGCATGCACTGCTCGGATACTGGGGTGGAGTCGATCCTAACGGCGAAATCGCGCAAAATTACAAGACGATCGAAGTCGAAAAGGAACCTGGCGTGGCAGGAGGCACCTTCACTGTCGTCGCAGCTGAAGATGTCAAACGAATGTACAACGACTTCTACAGCTTTCTTGCCGAATCTGGTGTCGACAGTGTCAAGACCGATGCACAGTTCTTCCTAGATCTTCTCGCCCATGCGCCCGACCGACGAAGTCTCATGCAAGCCTATCAAGACGCCTGGACAGTCGCACATCTCCGCCATCTGAGCAGTCGCGCCATCTCCTGCATGTCTCAAAACCCACAGAATCTCTTCCACACCCAGCTCCCAAGAAACAAACCCCTCATCCTCTCGCGTAACAGCGACGACTTCTTCCCCGAAGTCGACGCCTCTCATCCCTGGCACATCTTCTGCAACGCCCACAACTCCCTCCTCACCCAACACCTCAACGTCCTTCCCGACTGGGACATGTTCCAAACCTCTCACGACTGGGCCAGCTTCCACGCCGCCGCACGCTGCGTCTCCGGAGGTCCAATCTACTTCACTGACTATCCTGGCAAACACGACATAACTCTAATCAAACAAATGACAGCCCAAACACCCCGCGACAAAACCATCATCCTCCGCCCCCAAATCGTCGGAAAAGCCACAAACCCTTACAACGCCTACCAAGACCTCACCCTCCTCAAAATCAGAACCTACCACGGCTTCGCCCAAACCGGCACAGGAATTCTCGGAATCTTCAACGTCTCCGGTCGCCATCTCAGCGAATTCGTGCACTTGTCCGAGTTCCCTGGTACAGACTCCGCTTCAAAGGAAGCAGAATACGTGATCGGATCTTTCACTTCAGGCAAATTCACAAAACCTCTAAAACTCCACAGCGATCCCAAAAACGGAGACGCGAAACCGGCTTTAGTTGGGATCCAACTCCAAGCTCAAAGCTGGGAAATTCTCACATCCTATGCTCTGCAAACATTCAACCTCTCTTCGGCAAAGAAACCAGTCAAAGTCGCCATGCTAGGTCTCGTGGGCAAAATGACTGGCTCAGCTGCCGTGGCAGGCTACGATGTCTATGTCGAAGACAGCGGACGCTTGCGAACATGGATTTCGCTGAAAGCGCTCGGGATTCTAGGACTTTGGATTTCCGATTTAGAAGAGAGAACGGTGTCAGATAATTTCATTGTCTTGATCTACGGGAACCCGATCCCAGTGGACTGCGTGAAAGCG
>JAASLG010000376.1:0-21003 GCA_013365235.1 Cercospora sesami | reverse complement strand
GGCAACCCAAATGTCAGCGATACCTTCGCTCAGGCCCTTTGGGAAGTCGACACCGAGCTTATCTACGCCGTACGCAATGCCTCTGCATGTTACCTGCACCAAGGCGCCACGCTCGTCTTCCAGAGTAACCAACAAAGTAACACCGCCGGAGATGACGGAAGTCCCGGATTCTCGACCTACAGCATGTTGTACCCCATCACATCTTCCAAACGCGGTCCACAGCGCGTCAACCCGGGATTCGTGGGCTTGGTCTTCCTCGCCGAGGCATTTGCCCAAGAAGGAACGAGAGTGACCGCGTTGGATACGCCAGAAGGTCTGAGCGAAGACCACTTCTCTGCTTATGCGTTTTACTCTGGCGAAGAAGACAACCTGAGCAAATTGGCTTTGATTAATATGCGGCCGTTTTATGCCAATTCGACGGAAGACTATACTGTGAGCTTCAACATCTTCGATGGACAGCAGTCCAACAATAGAGGCCATGGAGGCAGATATGGTGCACGTCGTCATCGTTCACGAGCTTGGGTTAAGCGTATGACGGCTCCGTATGTTGATGAGAAGGACTCTGATAAGGTGACGTGGGCGGGCCAGTCGTTCAGAAATGCTACGGCGAGTGGAGAAGTCGAGATCGAAGAGGTCGGAGCAGACGGTGTGGTGAGTGTACGTGGCAGCGAAGCGGTGTTGGTTTTCTACGATCGAGATGAGGTCTATGGCTTGTCAGCAGGAGATGATAAGCACGGAGGCTTCTGGCAGAAGTGGTCGAAGTGGTGGTAAGCCCAATGACCGAGCTCTCCCATGGAAACCTTCAAAATTCAGCATTTGATCATTCATTTCCATGGTATACCATCCCATCTCATCTATCCTTTAATGTCTAATCTTCCACAAATCCTCCTGTATTTCGCTCAGAACCCATGCCACTGCACCCTCTCTTCCACAGGTTTCTGGTCCTTCTTCTGAAGTCCCTCTCTTGCGCCCTCCGCGGGCTTTCCAAACACCAATTGTGCCACATGGCTCCACTCAAGCGGGACACCAAACTGCTCCGAGACCTTCTGATCTGGCAGAGGGTTATAATGTTGCAGGTTTGCTCCTAGTCCTTCAGCTTCCAATGCAACCCAGAGAGCGTATTGGTGCATGGCGCTAGTGTGATCGGCCCATTGAGGGAATTTATCGGCGTAGATGGGGAGTTTCGTTTGGAGGCCTTTGACGACTTCGCGGTCTTCGTAGAAGAGAATCTATAGCAGTACGAGTTAGTAATGTTCGGAACTTGGTGGATACAGAGAGAAAAAGTTGTGGACGTACCGTCCCGTAGGCATTCTTGAACATCTTGATTCTGCCCTCTGTGCTTGCCCACGAATCGGCTGGGACAATAGCTCTCAGAGCATCCTCCACGATCTGCCAGTATTGGTCGTGCTTCTCCTTCACCAAGACGATGAGTCTTGTGGACTGTGAGTTGAAGCTCGAAGGCACATCGAGGATGGCCTGGGAGACAATCTCCTTCAGGCGGTCATCGGAGATAGTAGACTCCTTGGTGAGTTGGTAGATGGTTCGGCGGTGGGAGATAGCCTCGCTGAGGGAGAGTTTGGTGGAAGCCATGTTTGATGAAGTGGTGCTGAAAGACTTCTTCGAGAACGGAGCAAGAGTGGATGAGGGAGTGGTCGTAGGGAGGAAGAGAGCCTTTTGTAACAACGAAGCCGCAGCAGGGACAAGGAAGCTACTACCGTTAGTTCTCGTGACCGAAGCCGGTAGAAGTCTGCTGAGCAGCAGTGGGGTAGTCGCAAGTCGGAAGGACATTGTTGCGTCGGAATGGTGCTGAGCTAACGAGAACAAGAAGTATGCAATCAGAACTGCGATTGGAGCAGTAAGTAGACCGAAGCCCCTCCACGAGCGGTAGTGCATGGCGTAATAGCTGTACTAATTCTGCTGGTAAGCAGACACCATTTGACTTCGCCTTTCCTTACATGGGCTTGTATCGCCGTGTCCGCGAGGACCGACGGGGGCCGTGAAGACGACACGCAGTCGTTGTTTGACGAATTGCTGACAGAGTCGCCGAGTTTTAGAAATCTGTTCCTGCAGCGGTGCTGTTCCGCTGTGTCGGCTAGCCGCATCGAGGCAATTAGCAGAATATCGCCGAGCTCTCGGTGATTTCGTGCCCTCGGCTCCGAAATGAGATCATCGCAGATTCTGCTGTAGACTTTTGAACTTCTGACTGCTGTGCCGTATGCCAACCACCGACTTCACTGGTGGATCGCAATCATTTGGCATACGTTGATGAGGATCAGTACATAGGCCCTGTTGCATTTGAGTAAGTCTCGTTTCCAATCCGGGTCTCATACTCCGGGCATTATCGTCCACCCGATCCGAAAGATCTATCGGATGCGACTCGTGCAGCCAGCCGTGGTCATGGAAAGAGCACCTTTTGAAGCCACCAGATTTGGGACGTCATGATAAGAGCCTGGCCAGCAAAATTCGCGGAAGCCGCGGGTCTTAGCAATGCTTAGCTATGACAACGACTGTTATCAAGCAAATCCCTTCCCCAGCTTCGGTCGAACGTATGCTCGGCTCTGGATATAGCGACATTCCGGGCAGATATCTCCAGCATCTTTTGGAGCTCAACAGACTCCTTCAGATGTATACAGATCTATTCGACCAGCTCGACCCATTTCTCCAAGAGTCCTGGATTGGTGATGGGATTATGCAGCTGCGAAATGGTGCTCATGCAAGCAGCTGCAGGATCTCCGGACGCACTCAGACTGCCATCCCAGTACTCGTTCCCTGGGAAGGAGTTTCCATCCCAAGCATAACTCAGCACCAAAAGTTTGCCAGCATCGTCACCCTTCAACAACTCCGCAGGGTCTCTTTTTGTAAAGCGAACATCGACATTCACTGAACGCCCGATTGCTTGTATGCTCTTCTGTTTCCCCGCATCCTGGAACCCAGAAATGTACGCAAACTCAACTGTTGCGATCTTGTGTTCCTCTGGCAGTCGGCTAATGGCCATAGTGAAGGCGTTCATATACATCTCCGTCACATCTCGATCGCCCGGTGCCCAGACCCCGAGGCCCAATCCAACAACGTACACGTGTGCACGGCGGCGTCTTGCATCAGATTTGGCTCGACGGCTGGCCTCGTGGAGCAGTAGCGAGGCCGTGTAGAAAATTCGGAGATAGTAGTAGTCAGTCACAGTATGCTTTGGATCCAGACCATGATTGTGGTGGTGAGCCAGTGCATCGCGGAATATAGAATGCAATTGCGGGTGCATCCGAGGTTTGGTGACCGGGTCATACATGAAAGCGGAGTCCATGCGATCATCGCGTTCAAATCGTGGTCCCACAAGTCCGATGATGATTCCTGCAAAAGTGTTTGTCAGCTTGAACACCCGATCATATCTCATACACAGGAGCTCTCACCTCTCTCCTCGAACGTATCCTTGTGCTGCAACTTCCCACTGTTATATCTCCCACCCTGATTAATGAAATACGAAGGTCCTGAGACGCCGATCAGAGACCCAAGCATGATTTCATCGTAAGTCAGATAGTCCTCAATTTGCAAAACCCGATTCAGATGCTGCTCATCAGTACCATTCCGGTCCCATTCCAGATTCGCATTGCCAGAAATATATCTGCCATTTCGAAGTCTAGTGTGATCCGAAGCTCCCATAAAGACCAAAGGCCGCTTCTCGATGAGTCTTCGAGTCAGAGATGGCCAAGTCATATGGCGATAGAAGGCTTTCTCGATTGCTGAGCCATGCTGGATCTTGTGTGTGACGAAACGACGTGCGAAGTCTGGGAATGTGGAATGCACGATGATAGAAGTGTTTTCTGCGTCGGATTGAATGACTTTGGGGTCGAAATTTTTGACGGAATTGGTGGTAATTGGCGGTTGTACTTTCATGCGATCCAGCTTCAGGAAGCCGAAGTTTTGAGAGTTGTCCATCTTGCTGGTGAGGATTTTCGTAGAGGTTCAACAGGTATGAGATCGTCGAAGGAAGATCGTGTCGGTGTTCGTTGGTCCTGGGTTTGGCTTCTGTCGAAGAAATGATCTAGTCCGGATGGGTCATGAAATTGAACAAGAAAACAGCTCTACTGGATGCGGTGGGAGGAGCTTCTGAGTGGCGTATCGGACTGTCGTGAAGGTACATGTAAGTGTGGTGAGATGGAGTCTCGACCGGTCAAGGGCTGGAGGTCCATCAGGCAGCTGCCGCCAAGCCAATCCTTCAACAGCTCCACTTGAGAAGCATTCAACCTCACTTGAGGGATCGACAACTATCAATCTTGCTCACAACAAAGTATACATCTCTGCATCTTAGTATTATGGGAATTGAAAAGCCATGGAGCTCCCGCCACTCATTTCGTCGTCACGTTGAATGGACGCTGTCCAAATTCAAAGCAATTGCTCGTCTGCGGAACGTGTATTCCGTGCAAAACAGTATACATCAGGAGACTCGACGAGCTGTCATGTCCACATAGCCAGACCTGCGCCATATCCCAATCTCGATCTTACATGAACCGCTCAACGAATTCCTCGACTTCATCTGGCGTCATTCGCTTGATTCCCACGAGCTTGTTATCCTCCTCTGCACTCTTAGTCCTGCCATAGACCGGGTTGAAGACCGCGCCAGCGACAAAGCCTAGCATAGCGGACATATCACCCTTTGCCAATCTCTCAGACGCGTCCTTCTCTACATCTGCAGTGCGAACTTCCTCCCGCTCAAACTGCACCCCAGGCTTCTTCTTTTGCGCAATGGCGAGCAGCTGATTTTGAGTAACTGTCGCGCTCTGCACGTAGACGGGTCGATTCTCGAAAACTTCTGGATTCTGAAGAATGGCAACAACCGTCTTTGCGATGTCAGCGAACGTTGTGGTGGTAACAGCAATGTCGCCGCCGTCAAAAATACGGGTAGGTCCGCCTTTCAGGGTTGCCAGGAAGCTGCTCTGGAGACCCCAATCAAGGAAAAGATCGGTGACGATGGAGGCATAGGAGATCTGGTGTCGACGCCTGCGGAGGTAGTCCAGTGTCTCCGGCTTGCCTTTGGAGAGGGGCAGCGCGGCGGCGAGAGCGTTGCCGTGGATGTCGGTGCCGAATTCACTCGGGATGAAGAACTTCACACCAGCAGCAATCGCGGCATCGATGAGGGCTGGCTGATCCCAGGGCGTGGGAATGAGCGAAACCAGGGCATCGTGGCCAGTGAGGGCCTTGACTAGTGCTTCGTGGGAGCTGTAGTCGACTTTGGTTGTTGTGACTTGGGTGGGGAGGTCGCCGGTCTTGCCGCTGTGTGAGAGCGCGGTCACGGCAAACCCGGCGTCGACGAGGGAGCGAGTGATAGCGCGGCCCAAGTTGCCTGAGGCGCCGGCAATGACAACGTTCTGGTAGCCCATATTGCTGATGTGGGAGCTTATAATTTGGTGGAGTGGTGTTATCGAGATGAACGCGTCGAATGGCGGTGCTGGCGAATGCAATTGCCGAGGCATGGCCGGTGTTATATAGGATGAGCGCATTGCACCGACGATGGTCAAGTCGGCGTGCATTATGATTGTGAAGTCTCTTGTGCATGTCCGCCTTGCGAGTTATTCTTCTGAGTTTTGTCATCCGGACGGTCTCTAAATCCGGCCGCAGGTCGTGCCAAGACGGCGATTCAAGGAAACCGCCATCGAATGATTGAAGCAACGACCAGGCTGCCAGCACGATCGAATCATGCTGTACTCGAGAGGCCTGGAAGATCGAGCGGCTGCAACAGTCGTCTGGGCGTTTATCGGCGCTCAGTTGGCCGAGTCAGCTGAGCTCGTGCAGTCCATGGGCACACCGGAATCAGCCTACCCTCGCCCGAGTTGGGTTCACCTCGCTCCACGCTCTCCTCAGTGCTTTCTCGTTCTCGTAGGGGAGCATTGGACGTGTTCAGCGTGTGCTTGCCCAGTTGCGCGGTGGAAGTGAGATGGCGGACGTCGATGTGAAGTCACTGTCCAACGCTTCACGCGTGCCTTCCACTTCCTAAACGCGCGCGTCGACGCGCGAAACAACGGCCAGGCAGAAGCACGTCCGTCTCGCGTCGTCTCTTCTTCATCACACGCCGCCTCTCAGTCCTCTTTCTGCCCATTCCGCCGACTTACCGCAAACAACGACAGAGACACCGACCCACATCATGTCTCCAAACTCCACCGCGGACCAGGCTGCCAGCACGAGCCCACCGCCACCATACGTGGAGCGCTGGGGCAAGAGATTGTTCGAGAATGGCAACGACCTCAAGGTGGTAGCCAACTTCAACAAGGAGGCTGGCCTCCAGAAGCTCGAGGACGAGGCCAACGCAAACATCTCCGATCCGGCCCTGAAGGTCTGCTACTCCATGTACGCCAAATTGTGCCGCGGCGTGGGTGCTGTCGAGGCTGTCCGTAAGCACCTCGACTCCGGTGTTTTGGCCAAAATGGCCGCAGGTCAGATCAAAGCCTATTTCAACCCAACCAAAATGTCGGAGCACACTTGCCAGGGCTACACGTGCGTCATCTTTGCCGCTTGTGCGATGAGTCTCGGATGCAAGACTTACCTTGGTCTGAAGGTGGATTTCATTCATCTCCGTGACTGCTTCCAAAAATAACACGTGGACAGGGCTACCACATGTTCTTCAACACCTACAACAGGTTCTTTCTTGGGATCTGTAGCACCGCTCCCATCACCGATGAAGCATGTTGTCAAATCTTTCATGCAGCCATGAACAGTGGTGCCACACCAAGTTCCGCCGGCGAGTCTTTCACACCTGGTCTGCCTTACGATTTCGGATCCAAGTCTCGTGTGCAAGCTCGCGGTGAAAAGCTGTCGCCTGGACTCTCAGAGGCACTGGCCAGCCCTTGCTGGATCGAGCCACACGGCATGCTCGCGATGGGAGAGAAGAACACACTTCGTGGACCGACCATTCCCAGCATCATCGGTCCATGTGGCAAAGCTGACATGGGATACACGGAGGATGCCGAATGCTGTGGCAATGAACGCTGTGGCAAAGCCAGCGCCAAGTTGAGATGTGTTCGCTGTCACGACCAGCTCTACTGCAACAAGATTTGCCAGAGCAAGGACTGGACCCGCCACAAGGTTGTGTGCCGCACGCCAGAGATGCGCAAAGACATCGACGACAAGCCGCAGAAGTGGACCAACATTTTCGACATGCTGCCTGGTCGTATGTGAGAGGCCGTTCGTGAGTCTGGAAGCTGCTCCAATGCGGCAAGCGTCCAGCTGGGTGACAAAGGCGGCTACATAACGTTGTTCCGGATGAGACGAGGAATCCTGTGGGCTTGGACTGGAGGCAGGCTGTGAGATGCTAGCCGTACCGCTGTGAATGAGTATCTTCACGTGTGTACTAATGGAGTAGCTCGTCCGTAATTCATGGCCATACTGCCAATTCTGGGCGTGAGCTATTGATGACCCATTCGCATGCCAGTCGTGTCTGTCCATGGCCTGTTCATTCGTCCACGGCGACATCGCCGCTCTCTCAGTGCCAGGATGCATTGAAGACACTCCTCCGTCGGCAAGCGGCACACTGCCCATGAAGAAGATGCGATGGCGCGCGTCCGCAACACTGCACCAGCGGCTTGACTGCGGCCATCGTCCAAGGGTGAAGTCGAGTACAAGCCTGGTCCGGGCGAGTCATTGTGTCAAATCAATCAATATTCGGCCCGCTCTCCGTCCAATCGGACTTTGCACCTTTTCGCAGTAGTGATTGTCTCGGATGCCAGGCACGTCAACTGATGAGAGACTCGGCGCGAGAGGGGAGATGTTTGTTGGACAGTGCTCTCGCAGAGCAAATGGCCGTCCGGACCAGACGTTCAAACGGAGATGTCGGCGGCAGGATGTTATTGGCAAGCCGGGGCCCAAAGGCAAGGGCCACGGAACCGCGAGATCTCGGGACGATGACTAACCACTCTAGCTCAATCGATCCTAGACCTGCACTGACACCAATCACAACATCCATCATCTGCCCATCTCTGCCACATCTGGACATGGCTTTCGACCCAAGCACCTCATCACGAGACGATCTGCCGGGTGGAATAGAAGGCGCGCTCCGCTTAAGCGCAATGGAGAGCTTCCCAGTCGAGGAAACTCATCCCACCTGACCGTTAGGCCCATGGTTGACTTTCCCAAGCCGGACCGCGACCCAAACAATCTATCTTACTTTCGCTGATTTATGCACGTCCTCCTGCTGGTTGTTGGAAGCCAGGCACAAGCACTCCCAAGACCCTGCCCTGCATCATCGTTCGCATCATTTTCCATCCCACCCTCGCCATTGCTTCTCGCAGACACCAGACATGTCTTCAGCTACGTCGTGAAGCCGCCTTTGAATTCTGCGCAAACACAACAAACATGCCGACCTGGTCCGGGCGACCACAATGTCATCTCCGGGAGAAACTGCAGTAGATGGCGCCGAGAGTACGGGCCCGACATTCGTGTCGCGCGATGAAGTGCGGACTCTGTATGCGGTGGCTGGCGCTTTCCTCGCATTGGCGTGTAAGTCCACTTCAGGTTGCCTGGCAGAGAGAGGCAACACTCTGACAGGCCTGAGCATAGTGATCGCAGTGGTATGCCGTGCGCTGGCACTGTACACGAAGCGAACGTGGGGCAAATGGGATGATTGGACGATGATGTTCTGCATTGCACCAGCGGCGTCGCTGGCGGCCTTCATGTGCATTCAAGGGAAGAAGGTAGCCCATGGCCCTCAAGATCAGGATCCGTTCGAGTGGTTGCAAAATATCTTGCTCGTGAGTGCTCACAGCGTGTCATTTTGGGCTTCTCTAAAATGCAGCAGGCCACCTGGATTATTCAAATTTTGACAGTGACATGTTTTTACGTCGTCAAATTGTCGCTCTGTATCCGATACCTTCGAATAGGCAAGTTTATCAGCTTTTCTGGTACATGAAGACAACCACTGACATCTTGCAGCGGATAATGCAGATGATTGGTTCTGGCGACTTTCTATGCTCACAATCGTATTTGTTACTGCGCATTACATTAGTAGCGTAGTAGTATGGGGAGCCCAATGCCTACCCGCGGCCAGATACTGGAACTTTTCCATACCAGGAAAGTGCATCGACCTTCAAACCTGGACTTTGTGTAGGTTGACCCGACTGAAAACGGTGGTACCCATGTTAACAGACGTTCAGCGGTCAATGCCGTGAACCTTGCCACAGACGCGGTCGTCCTGGTACTTCCTATTCGGCCCATCTGGAAGCTGAGAATGCCTCTCAAACAGCGACTTGCCATCCTTAGCATATTCGGACTCGGCAGCGTGTCGACAGTCGCTGGCTGCTTTCGCTTTCACTACATGTACCAGTTTTACAAGGGTCCAACCGACCTGGGCCAGACAACATTGTTGATCGAAGTATGGGCATACATTGAGATCTCACTAGGCATATTCTGCGGTTGTGCTCCATGTAAGCAAACTCTGCCTTTATGGAATCAATGCATCTGTCACTAACCATGGACACCACAGCATTCCGGACCTTGTTCACAGCAGTACAAGACCGCATTCAAGGAACAGATGCGTGGCAAACGATGAACAGTCACACATCCTCGGAGAACAGTACAGGCGCAAGTTATGGACGTTCCGACAAGAGTAAAGCAGCACAGCGTCTAAGTCGTGAGGCAAGATTTGAGATGGTTCAATGGGGAGGGCAGCCATCTACCAGCAATAGTGGCCAAGCTGCCAGCTACGCTGCCAGCTACAGTTCGCAGCAAAGTATCATGGAAGCAACGAGAGAAGGAGTACAAGAGCATCACCAGTCCATTCATCGGGAAAGTAATCGGCATAGCAATCACGACAGAATTGGCGCATGAGCGGTTTATGAAATGACACGATTCGGCATTTAGCGAGCGAGCATATGGTTAAGTGGTTGTTCACAGTCAACGGCAACTGCAAAGAGCGTATAATGTACACAGAAATGGAAACAACCGTACAACTCTGTACTCTCTCTTGGTGATTTCGCTGTGCAAGTTGCTGCCTCAGGCTCCAACGCCGCCTTTGCAGATCTTCCGCGAAGTTCAACTTCGCATCCCAAAAACTTTTGCTCCATCGTCAATTCAATACTCATCATCGTAAGAGCTTCCAAGATGAAGCGCAAAGCAGACAATAACGCGACAAAAGCCGCCAATGGCTCTGCAAAGAAGCAAGCGACCGAGTCTGGTGGCATCCAAAGTCGCTTTCGCGAAGGACTCTTCGATCCTGCAACAGTGAAGTCCTACGCAGACGATTATACCAAGTCTGGGCCATATCTGCACACCGTCGTTTCTGAACTCATGAATGACGACCTCCTCCGTTCCGTACGAAGTGAGATCACAGAGAACATCCATTTCACGCCCAAGGAAACAGATATCTACAAGATTCACCAATCCGGAGACTTGGCGAACCTGGACGGCCTACCCGCATCAGCACTGGAGAAACTGCCTTCGTTGTTGAAACTTCGAGATGCATTGTATGGAGAAGATTTTCGCAAATGGGTCTCTGAAGTCTCTGGAGCTGGACCACTTTCGGGGAAGAAAACTGATATGGCGGTGAATGTTTATGTTCCGGGTTGTCATTTGCTTTGTCACGACGATGTGATTGGCACCAGACGTGTCAGTTACATCTTGTATTTGACGGATCCGGATAAGGCTTGGAAGGCTGAGTGGGGTGGAGCGTTGAGGTTGTATCCTACTGATGAGGTGAAGGGTGAGGATGGGAAGAAGTACAAGTTGCCGAGGGCGGAGTGGAGTAAGGTCATTCCTCCGGCGTGGAATCAACTTTCGTTCTTTACTGTGCAGCCTGGGGAGAGTTTTCATGATGTCGAGGAGGTGTACAAGCGGGCGGAAGGAGAGAGTGAGGATGATGGTGGGCGAGTGCGAATGGCAATCAGTGGGTGGTTTCATATTCCACAAGAGGGAGAAGAAGGATTTGAGCCGGGACTGGAGGAGAAGCTGGCCGAGAGGAGTTCTTTGCAGCAGTTGCAAGGCAAGGCTGATCAATTTGACGAGCCTCAGAACCAGTGGAAGTCCTTGGAAGAAGCGGAAGCGAAAGATGACGAGGATGCCGAACCGGAACTGACTGAGGAGGACCTGGCTTTCCTGATCAAGTTCATGACACCGAACTATCTTACACCGGACACTGTCGAGGAGCTGAACGAACTGTTCACAGATGAGTGTCTGCTTCAGCTCACGAACTTCTTGAGCGACAAATTCTCAAAGAAGCTCAAGGAGTCACTGGAGAGCGGTCAGGCTGATAAGCTCAACTGGTCGACCTCAAGACCTCCACACAAGCATCGATACCAGTATCTGCAAGCACATCCGCAGAACCCGGACAGCAATGGCACAGAAACGTCGCCTCTGCGGCAAGTCCTGGATGAGCTGCTCCCGAGCTCTGCATTCCAAAAATGGCTAGCACTCGTCACAGGCTCTAAGCCGAAGCGCGCATCTGTGCTAGCCAGAAGATTCCGCAGGAGTCTCGACTATCAGCTTGCCCAAGGGTATGGAGGCGATGAGCCGCAACTCGAATACACCTTGTGCGTCACGCCGACATCTGGCTGGGGTGCCGAGGAAGAAGGCGCGGAACAGGATAACGGCGACAGCAGCAAGACGAAAAAGCAGAAGACTGAAGCGGAAGATGAAGACAATGTCGGAGGCTACGAACTCTACATGGCCGGCGAAGACGACGGCGACGACAACGAAGATGGAGGGTCCGACGACGGAGTCAACATCCCACCGAATGTCCAGTCTGCCACAGGTGCTGGCCAACGCCGCTCAGCGAAGAAGAAGAAAGCTGATCCGGCTGTATATCAAGCGGCGGGAGACAACGAAGACGATGGCATCTTGTTCAGTAATCCTGCGGGCTGGAACACGATGAGTATTGTGCTTCGTGACAAGGGAACGCTCAAGTTTGTCAAGTATGTTTCGCAGGCTGCGCCTGGAGATCGGTTTGATTTCACGGGTTGTGTGGAGATCGAGCCTACTGAGGACGACGAGGATGACGGGGAGTAGGCATGGAACATGACTAAAGCAACACTGGAAGAGTTTCGATGGGCGGATGGGCGGTGATAGAGGGAAAAGTCTCTTGTACAAGTAGATCCGGATACTACACTAATGATTTAGGTGCACAGTCTCCCACTACCGCACGCCAGCCGCCACCAGCGAAGTGAATGTCTGCCAGCGAGAACACCTATCAACGCAGCGCGCGACGTACTAGGCACAAAGAGCGATGCCCTATTGTTCCGGAGAGATTCACGAGAGAGCACAATGCATCGTTCTTTGTGTGGGCGTCACGGCTCTTCACTGTCTCTTTCGGGCTCTCCCGTGGCTTTATGAGTCTCGACAATGCATTCTATTTTCTCCCCTTCAAACTCCTCCATCCTACAATCTAGGTCCTGTACTCAGAGCTCTCAACCCTCAATACAGCTGCTCGATCTCCAAACAAAATCACCAGATCCAGAGCAAACCCATCGGTCCAAAAGCCAACTCTTCGAACTTCAAGCCTTCCAACGAAATCATGTCTTCACGCAGCTCGATGCAGTACGACGATTTCCTCGACACCGACATCCCCTACAACGAAATCCCACCTGAGTATCTCCCTTCCTCCAGTCCCCCAACTAACCCCGATGCAGGCCATCAACTTCAGCAAGCCTTCACCGAGGCGATTCGCCGCGCCGCACGTCCTGAATACACTTCCTCTGACATCTCCAGAGCAGTCGAAGTCGCACACAACATCAGAGTCGCGATCGAACAAGCTGCTGCAACCCACGAAACATTGTTCATTCGCTACAAGAAACTTCCTCAGGTCGTAACTGATGCAGACACCGACGTTTTCACAGCCGAATTTCGCCAAGACGAATGCCATGCGTACTTCGAGTCAGAAGGTCATCGTCGATTCTCTGCGCTGCTTGAGAGAGTGCTTGATGTGGATCGGATGTTGGAGGACGGTAGGTGCAAAGATGCGTTTGAGAGAGCTTGCACTTTTGAGGGAGAGATCGAGTCGGTGTATCGCTTCAACGAGGAACTGGAGAGAGTCGTGGCTGGACTCGAGGAGAGGGCGGAGAGGTACAGATAAGTTTGAGCAGTTGGAAGTCTGAGCGCTGGAGTTGTTCTTCTGGGCTGAATGTATTTTAAATATTTATTGAATGCATTCTGCTTTTAAATCTGGACAAGTTTCATTAGACCTATATCGTTGATGAGCCGTGCCTTTTGCTTGGTCTCAGTGCCGAATTGCGGGTTGGTGGCGGCGTTGTTAGTGAAAGTGAGGTCGTTAAGTTCTAAAAAGAGGAAAACGATTGAGAGCTCGAAAGAAGATTCATAAACGGTAGCGTTTACGAACGATGATATCAATGCTTGTGAAGGACGATTCGAAATTTGTTCAAGTACCCTTGCTGGTGAGGTCGAATAGAGCCACTCGCAGAGCTCAAACCCCTGCTGACACAATGAAGCATTTCATCCCAGCGATACGGCAGGGATGGAATGCTTCGTTTTGGTTCAGTGAGCTTGTTCGTTCCCATACAACCAGACTCACTGTACACATTCTTACTGCCGCAACGATTCGTGAAATTGTTTTGTAGAACCAAAAATGGGCCGGCATAACATTCTCCTGACAGCGCCTGTAGTATTAGTATTGATATTCCCTGTAAGCATGCTCTCTTAGTCTCCACAGTCCTTGATATATTGCTGGCAGCGTTCAGTCGGGGATACTCGCCCAGCTGCCGATCGAAGGAGATTGTGCACAGTAGAATCGTGATTCTGCCTGCGTTTCCAAGACCGATAGTATGAGTTCCTCCACGCCCAAGAGTTCTTGTTGCTGATGTGCGGGAAGCCTTGCCTCTGGGCACCGGCGGCGCGCCAGACTCCTTCAGCAATGTGTGTTACCATAGCTACTATAGTGCCGCGTGTGGTCCAGGTGGCTGTACCTGCGATATGAGCCGTTCTTTACCGATGACTTGCCCCAGCCAGCACTGACATTTCCTTCCATCCAGCCCGACAATCAACAGACAGCCCACGAGTTCGCTCAATGCATTATTTTGAATGCCAGAGAGAGTCAGACTGATAGGAACTGAGCAGCTTCTGGAGTGGTCATCGGTGGATGCGGCAGTGATCCGGAGGATGCGAGGGCTCGGAATTGCAATATTGGATGTGATGGCGGACGCCGTGTTCTTGGTGGCAGGAAGAAGATACTCAAGAGGCGCTATTCAGTTACTGCTAGTGGAGGGCAGCATTTGAATGAGGTCTAAGCGAGGCCATGATGTAGACTTGCAGTTGCCACAGGAATGCTGTCAGGAGGTCTTAATCAATGAAAGAGCACAGCAGAGAAGAGCGATCGGATGGCTCTGAATTCTTGAGTGAAGCCGACGCATGGTGCAATTCGCGAGCTCTGGACAGCCTCGTGTGATCACGTGTCGTTTAGAACCATCGATAGGCACTATCGCTGCACGGCAGCCGTAGTGAAGTGAAGTTTTGGATGATCAACGGTAGCTCACGTCACAGTTTGCTCATGCAGGCCAGTTCTTTTGCTCACCTGGTCGATTTTTGCAGCCTTCACTTCCTTGGTCCCCACAGCCCCGTCAGTCAATTGTGCGACAAATGCCGTCTTCCGCTCCCTCTTCCTCACCAGAGCTCTCACCGCAATCGTCAACGACAACATGGCGCCCTCGATCAGTGCGGAGCCACCAGCACTTCCAGCGGGTTATCGGCCGATGTTAAAGAGGCTGAAAGGGTACGCACAGCCACATAACCGAGGGATAGTTGGTGCTAATGCCTGTGAACAGCATTCTGGCATCGGGTGAATACAGCGATCTGAAGATCACCTGCGGCGAGTCGAGCTGGAATGTGCATCGTGTCATTTTGTGTCCAGCGTCGGAATTCTTCAGATCTTGCTGCAAGGATTTCAAAGTGCGCACCTGCCACCATACGACGACTCGCGGCTGGACGCTGATCAAGTTTGCAGGAGGCATCGACTGGAGTGATCCATCTACCGGAGGACGACGAGTATGCGGTCGCGGCCATGTTGAGGTATCTATACACCGCATACTACGAGGATGACGACGACCCCGACTACGGAATGTGGCCCTCGCTCTTCAACGTCCGCGTTCACACACTTGGCGACAAGTACAACATTCCTGAGCTATGTAAGCTGGCTGAAGCCAAGTTCCGGGAGTCCGCTAGCAGTGAGTGGCGTAGACCAGAGTTCGCATTAGCGGTGGAGGAGATGTACACAACCACGCCTGACTCGAAGCGCGCTCTCCAGAAGATCGCAGTGGAGAAGGTGGTCAAGCACGCGAAAGTCCTTTTCAAAGACGAGAGCTCCAAGTTCGCCGAAATGTCGCGGAAGTTGGCGCCGTTTGCTTATGAGGTCTCTTCCCAGCTCATGGCCAAAGGCCGGATGCGGGAGGACGAGGTCCGATACAAGTGTCCTGAGTGCTTGAGAACTTTCGTTCGCGAAAAGTTTGCCCCAATCGACAATGCTGCCCACGTGTACGCTGCTTGTCCATTCGGTTGTGGCAACATCAAGACGAGCAATTACAGAGTGGTAGAGCAGGATTGAGCAGTCGCTGCAGTGGCGGGCAGTCATGAAGTCGGACAAGGATCGCTGGGCGTGAGCACTACCAAAGGTCACTCCTCCGTGCATAGCATGACTGAGCCGACTGATTAATGACAATCTTCAGCCTTTGCTGAATCTGTCCCGAGCACAGTATGCTCCTAGCAGACGACATTGGAAGTCACTAGCCCCGACAGGGCAATACCATGTGCCTCAGCCACAGAAAATAACAACAGAGACAGCGATGAGAAGAATGATGCCGTTGCAAGCTACACCTGCATCGCCCACCTGTATATCGTAGATGGGATTGAGTCCCCTGGTCGCGTTTGTTCCGTACTGTGTAAGAATGTTGACAGCTTTGCCGAGTCGCACGGCCCAGGTTTGTTGTCTGTCTGAAAGATCTCGCACTCACGCTGTGGCATAGCCAGGCTTGGACTCCGGCGCAGCGCAGTAAACCGACAGAAGCAACAAAGTACAATCGTCGAATGACGGATGTCTATACCTTCCCGTGACGTAGAGTGAATGGTACACATTCACTCACGGCTTCCGTGGGTTCTTCATCAACAGCTCTTCGAAGCCAGTGGTCCCTTCGTTCACCTATTCTACATGAGGGCCCAATTCGTTGCCAGTTTGACAAACCTTGCACCGGCAAGCTGGTTCATCTCTCATTTTAATTCCCGTTCTGCCACCTGCAGAAGCTCGACGGCGAGCCAACAACATGGCAGACTCGATCGGACCAGGCGAGGTCCCTGATGCTTACAAGCCGCTTATCAGCAACATTCAGCAGTAAGTCGTCCTTTTCCGCGCACATTCCCTGTCGCTGTACTGACAACGACCGTCTAGACTCTTTGCTTCTGGCGAGTATAGCGACCTGAAAATCACCTGTGAAGGCAAGATCTGGAACGTCCACCGCAACATCGTTTGCCCAGCATGTCCATTCTTCAAGACCTGCTGCCTGGACTTCGAGGTATGAAGCAGCGCGCTCTTGGGAAGTCGCGCTCAGAACCGGACTGACCATCGATCGTAGGAGGCTCGGATCGGTGTCATCGATCTCCCATACGATCCAAAATACGCCGTCGAAGCACTGTTAAGTTACATCTACACCGCCGACTACACGACCAACGAGTGGCTGCGCCCCGAAAAGATGCTATTTCAGGTTCGAGTCCATACAATTGCCGACAAGTATGGGCTTCCGGCGCTGTCAGCTCTCGCGGAGGCCAAGTTTGCCGCAATTGCCAAGGACAATTGGGACAGCGGCGCTTTCGCCACTGCGCTCGAGGAGATGTATACCGTTGCACCGGAAACCAAGAAGGGGTTGCAAAAGGTTGCCATCGAGATTGCGGTCGAGCACGCAGATATTCTGCTCAAGGACGACAAGTCTCCGTTCGCCAGACTGTCTCGACGTACGCAAACCATCGCATACGACATTTCCAGGGAGCTTTCGGTTCAAAAAGCGAAGAAGCGGGAGGTGCAGAGCAAGAGGAAGCAGGAGGAGAGCAAGAAGAAGCAGGAGGAGATCAGGCATGAGTCGGCGAAGAAGGCGGCGAGCGGACCGCGGTGCTTCAGATGTGGCTCTCCGAAACTCTACAGACAGCGCGCCTCTATGTTTCAGGAAGCTCAGGTCTGGTGCCAGTCGTGCCGTTCCCGCTTCTCTTGAGATTTGGAAGAGAATAGCAGAGCAGTATGGGTCGAGGTCTGCGTGCATCGCGCCCAGTCCAGGATGGCCGACGCACACAGACCAACAGCCACGCGAAGGGCCGTAGGTTCAGGGCATAATTAGCGCGAACATTGCTAAATGGGAAGAACTTGGGCGGCATTCCAAACAAGAGTTTGCCGATCTCTTCGTCTCGATCCTGCGAGGCCTTCTTCAATTTGGCTCGTTCCAGGTTTGCGAACCACCCAGGTAGTGTAGTCGAGCACTCATGAGAGCAGAGTAACTGCAAGCATGGAAGGTCAACGGTTGTAGTCTCAAAGCCGTTGCAAGCCGCGTACCTGCATCTTCACTTCAACCACGCGCGGAATCAGCCCGCATGTACTAGTTCCCCAAGCTTTCCAAGTTTCCGTCATTGTACAACGCTTCTCCGCACACCAAGAGTCCCAAGTACATGTACCATGCTCGTTTATAGCTCACAAGTAGAAGGCTCGGTCTTGGAACATTCTCAAATCCATCGCTGGTGGCCGTTGATTCTTCCAAATTCAAAACTCCAAACAAATAACCACCCTCCCCAAAATGTCCGACCCCAAAATCACCCACCCTTTCACCGGCACGCTGACATTGTACACCTACTTCCGCAGCTCCTGCTCCTGCCGCGTCCGCACAGCTTGCAACTTGAAGAACATCCCCCTCCAATTCGAATACATCAACCTCCTCAGCGCCGAGCAAACCAGCCCACCATACTTGTCAGAAATCAACCCCAATGGGACAGTTCCCACACTCTTGATCCATTCATCCTCAGGCGAACTTCTCGGAAAAATAACCCAATCCCTCTCAATCCTCGAATTCCTCGAAGAGACGTTCCCATCACCAGACTTCCCATCCCTCTTCCCTCCACCATCGCAATGGCTCCAACGTGCAAAAGTCCGAGATCTGGTCGCTTTGGTGGCATGTGATATGCAGCCTCCCACGAACCTCCGAGTGCTGAAACAAGTCAATCCTCTGGGTATAACAAATCAAGCATGGTTTGCTGCGAATATGGCCAAGCCGCTTGCTGCGTATGAGGAGATTCTGGTCCAGACCGCGGGGAAGTATTCTGTTGGAGATGAGATTTCGTTGGCGGATGTTTGTCTTGCGCCGGCGATTGAGAATGCGGTGAGGTGGGAGATGGATTTGTCGAAGTATCCGAATGCTGTGAGGGTGTTCGAGAATCTGAGAAAGGTGGAGGCGTTTGTGAAGGGAGATTGGAAGCATCAGGAGGATACGCCGGAGGGGTTGAGAGGGTGAAATGTAGCACGTCCAGATTTGGTGTTGCGAGGCGCTTTAGTGGTGGCCGGAAGGGCAAAAGTGCTGACTTAGGGGAAGCGTTTCAGCAAGGCCACGTCAAGACTTTAGGATATCCGTCGCTGTTGACCGTCCACGGTAAAGCGCATGTCCTTTTCAACGGCCATGGCACCGAGCGGCCAGGCGCAGATTGGAGAAAGCACATCTTTTGCCAACGACTGCCATATCCTTGATGTACGTGACGCACTCTGATGCTCTACCAGAATTTTCGTGACCATGGTATGTCGTTATATCCGCAAGGCAATATCCTCGATTGAGATTTCCGCGAAGCTGAGTGCAAAAGAGCGCAACAGTCGCAGAAATCGTCTCAGGACATTAGGCTTGTCATTCGCGCAATCAACACGCGCTCAACGCAGCAATTGTGCAACGTCAAATCGTCCCAAGCGTCATCAGCTCTTGATTCGTTCCGCAGGTCGACTTCGACTCCGATCGTCTCTCAGATCCCTCACACTCTTCGGTCTCCCTCCAAAACGACTGCGACTCCTCACCGCAACGCTTGGAGCTCTCCGGCGCTCATCTTCCCAGTCGTCTTCCGAGTGTTCGTAATCGTAGTAATCGTCCGGCGGTGCTTCGATCCTTCGGACCTGTCGATCCTGACTGTCGTCTCGCTCCCCGTTCGCATTCTCCGCAGGAACATATCCGATCCTCCTTCCTTCACGAATGATAATCTCCCGTTCATCCCAGTCTCGCGCATCACTCTCGTCTTCTTCCCGCTGTCGTCGCTTCTCGTACTCTTCTTCCTCTCGTCGTCGCTTCGCTTTCGCTTTCTCAAACGCTCTGCGCTTTTCATGTCGGTAATGTCGGTCGTCGGCTTCCTGCCTGTCTTTCATCCACGCGCTGAAACATGTTGCGACAATTTGCACTAATGCGACGCCGATTCCAAGTTTGACGAATGTGCCGGCTGTGCTGCTGCCTTTCTTTTCGTCGCGAGGCGGAGAGGCATAGCGGCGACTTCGGCGGGGGCGTCTGGTGTAGTCTGTAGGTGAAGAGCGGCGTCTACGGTGTCTGCTGCCGCGTGAGTAGAGGGTGGAGTCGTCGCTGGAGTAGCCTCCGTCACGGTGGCCCATGGTGGTGGTGTCGGTGGTGGACTGGTGGTGTTAGTGGCGAGGAGATGTCACATAGCGAGCACTGTTCGTAGGTGTTTTGGCGATGGCTGGCGAGTCTCTGCACAGCCCGACTACCGCCTTCGTTTGGGCATGAACCTGAGCGGAGGGTGTGCCTGAGTCTCGCGCACTGCCCGGATGGCGAAACAGGCGACAACCATGACACTGATGTCACTGCTGGATGAGCGTCATGTGACAGTGCTTGGCAAAGGGACCATCTGCTGACTTCGGACGGCCTTCCGGTTTGCTTCATCCTCATTACCACATCTTCGCCATGCGCATACTCCGCCATCGTCAAGTCCTCCGGCTTTTGAGGTCGTACAAGGACCGGGTGCCATCGTTCGACGTTGCGTCGTGGCCATCACCGCAATGTCCTCGAAGTGCGAATGCTGTCTGAAGTTTTGATCTTGCTCGCTGCCCGGGACCACACGAAGTACGGTCACAGGAGCGATCTGATCGATTCCGATCTACCAAGAGAAAAATAGCCTTACAGCGGCACGCCACCGAAAGGAGACGGCAATATAGGAATGAGAGAACTACCATTGCTTCCAAAGTTGCACAGAACTACCCGACTGCCGAGCCGCAGAATCACAACAACAGGGATGAAAGGAAAGAACTGATATAGAAGACAACAAATTCGCCTGCCCGTCCCTTTCATGTTCCACAATGCAACCCGGAAGACATTGCAACCAGCATAATACGCCCGCTAGCACCCTCTCCATTACAGGTCGCCGAAATTCGTACTGGGACAGCCCTGAAGACGTGCCGTGCCTCTAGTCGTTCTAAGGCTACCGTGTGAGACGCCACTACCGCAAGCGAATCGCATGCGGCATAAAAAAGACCTTGCTTGGGTCATGATCGCGCGACTCGTACGTTCCTAGCAATTCGAGGCGAGCGTAAACATCTCGAATCCAGATCTGCTGTTCTAGGTCTTTTTGTTGTGGTTCGGTCTCATGTGACACGGTATTCGTGTAAGCTCCTGGTGAGTGGTTAGCAAACCTGAACAAGGAACAGAGTCTGATGAGCAACGCACGTTGACGATATTTGTAAGCCACAAGTATCGATGCTCCAGTTCCAACGACACCCAAGATCCCGAAGATGAGCGCTAGCATCGAGTTCAGCTCCATTGTTCTTGGTAGTTGGAACGAGTCTAATCCAAAAGCTGAAACGGATCAAATTGTGGATGCTCAAATACATGTATTCCGACTGCGCCCACTTGCTGGGACAAATCCCTCTACGAATTTGTCCCAGCGAGCGACCAACCAGAGCTTGTCAGCAGTCTATCATTTCCTGTTTGGGACACGCTAGCGACTGGGACAAATGCCCATGCATTTCAGCTACTGGGACAAATGTCCATGCATTTCAGCTTCTGGGACAAATGCCCCCTT
>JAASLG010000375.1:0-26124 GCA_013365235.1 Cercospora sesami | reverse complement strand
AAGGCTCTGTCTCTGGCAAATGCCCATGCTGTCCTGCTTGTGGACGTAAGGCCAGAGGAATTCGCAGCCAGGGCGATGAAGGCGTGGATGAGTGTCAGGAAGGTCGCTCCTACATGGCTTGCGGTGATGTTGTAGTAGAGCTGGACGAAGGGAAAGCCGGTGGGTGATGTGAGAAGTTCTGACAGGTCTCCTAGGCAGAAGAGGATGATGATGCAGTAGACCAGACCCATGATGCCGTTGACTATGATGGAGCCGAGCATTGCGATGGGGACGTGTTTCGAGGGATGCGGGAGTTCTTCGGAAAGATGTGCGGCGGCATCGTATCTGTAAGTGATCAGAATCTGCGGTATGAATCGAGATCAAGGCGACTTACCCGAGAAAAGGATAGATGGTCGAGAGAAGGCCAACAAGCCAGCTCACACCATCACTGCTCCAGCCACTGGTATTGGAGAACTCAGTGAAGACATAAGAAGCGCTGTGCATGTCCTTTGTCATGACTCCCATGACAATGACGACGACAACGAAGCCAGACAGATGCAGAACACCTGCTGCGTTGTTGCTGTGTGCCAGAAATCTTTCTCCATACACATTGACCACCAGTGAGTATGCCAACACCAGCCAGTAGAACATGACTCCGTGCCATCGCTGAGGTGTGTAGCTCGGGTTGTTGAGTATGAGTAGCGCCTGGAAGAGCAGACCAGCTGAGAGTGCGGCTGAGGCTGTGAGAGCGAGCTGTCCTCCAATATTGATCCACCCGGTAAGCCACGACGAGAGCGGTCGAATTTTGGATGGTGCTAACACCGCCACCCAGACGTATTGCGCGCCAGCCTGGTCAATGTCAGCAATGAGCTCCAAAAGTAGGTCCTAAAAATGGGACGCACTGTTGGGTACATCGAAGCCATCTCAGCCATGGATGCTGCAAGAGCGAGCGTTCCGAGAAACGAGATGATGCTGGCAGCGGACACATCAGCACAGGCGGCCTGCTGTGGGACATTTGCTATGCCATCGAATGCTCACTAGTTGTAGAAGAGGCACGGAGGTCCACCATTGTTCAGTGCGGAGGCCACGACTGTCGCAAGGGCTTCCCACGTTGCCATAAGGCACACCAGCAATGCGCCCAACGACCAGACATTGAAACCCTCTTGCAGATGCTCGACCTCTCCGGTCTTGACGACGGACTCGATACGCTCCAAAGGTATCTCATTACTTTTCGCGATGTCCGCGCTCTTTCGGGTTGGGTATTCCGAAGACATTTTTGCAAGATTCAAGTCTTGGTATTTTGCTTGCAGTCGAACGAACTGCTGAGGCAAGCTGCCTTTTCATACATTGTATCAGGACATCTGGACCTCTGGTATCTAGACCTTTGATAAACGCCTCGCCAGGGATTCGTCAGTATCTTGTGGGGTAGTGACACTAGTTGCGAAGCCATAGGAGGATGATATCGCGGAATTCAGCGCTCGAGGAACTTGGGCCGCTGTACCTTTGTACAATAGGCTAGACTTGATTTCTGGGTGCCTCAGGCTTCCATTCTCAGCTCGAAGGCTATACGCGAATGCGGATGCGGCTTGAGCTTGCTTGCTTGCAGGAATAGGGCAGACGCAGTGGGCGTATTCTAGATGCAAGTCGTCCATACCGTAGAATATAAAGGTACTGATGTTGCACAGCGTCCGACTTTCTTGCTCCTTGGCGATTCCTTGAGCTGCCATCGGTCCTAATCATCCTTCGCGAGAGGGTGATTCAGGCAAGAAGAAGCTGCAGATGTGCCTCTCATCGACATGCCGGAAGCAGGATCCACTGCCGCCCGAGGTGTATAGTGATCGCTCCATGGGCAGGGCATATAGCTGGTGCTGATGGACGGGATTGATCGCCAACCAGCAGCTGTTTCTCCTCACCTCATACTTGACTTGCTCCGATCCGAATGCCGTATTACATTGCCAGTCATGGTCATGCCAGCTCGAACTCCGAGGACAAGCATTGTGTTGCGGGCGGGATTCTGGTGATGATTGTTGTACTCGCTGTTGCTGCTTGGCTGCGTATCAGAAACGGAAGGTGCTAGTCCTTCTCGGGCATCTGCAGCCGACGAACTACGACGGCAGCCGCGGAATCTGGGCGTACCTCTGACATTCCGTGCTATCTAGCGGACTCCTCACCAATACGGCCATGATTCACGATCCGTGAAGTGACGAATGCCGAACGCTGAGTATATGTAGCTGTACCAACATCAGTGGCTTTCAGCTTCCGTAAGTCGTCTCTTCACATTCTCTCTACCATGGCCCCTCATCCTCTGCAACAGCTCTCTTTCACTGAGGCTCAGCTGGCCAAAGACCTCCTACTTGCATCTCATGGCAAGAATGAAGTCTTGTTGATCCGCGAGATCTTCCTTCATGAGCCCAAGAAGGCTGAGCTGCAGAAGTATCTTGAGCTTGAACATTCAGGCCAGCTCACATCAACATCTCCACGTCCCGCACGCGAGGCCTTCGTGCAATACGATGTGCTTGGCTCCGACAAGCAGCCATACCACAACGAAGCCGTGATCGATCTCGATACACAAAGTCGGACAAGTCACGAAGTCATTGGCAAAGATCTACATGCACCGGTGAAATTGTAAGTACCGCCTTCCAATCGACAGCTTGGGTGAAGGCTGATGGGAATGAAGTTCCGAATTCAATGCGCTGGTCGATGCCGTCAAAGAGTCCAAAGAATTCCAGAATGCCATCGGCGAGTTTGAAATCCCAGAAGGGTTTGAGATTGTTGTCGAACCATGGCCATACGGTGGCCCCGATCTCGAAGAGGAGAACCGCAGATACTTCCAGGGTTTAATCTTCGCGCAAGACACAAGCAACAAGAACCCAGACAGCAACTTCTACGCATGGCCACTCCCTCTGATTCCAGTCATGGATGCGGAGACGAAGAAGGTGGTCCGCATCGACAGACTAGCCACCGGCGGCAAAGGCGACGGCCTTACTGGTAAGACGCACAGCAAGAAGATCCTTGACCACTGCACAACTGCCGAATACGTTCCCGAATTGCTTCCAAATGGCACGCGCAAGGATATGAAACCTCTGAACGTGCAGCAGCCAGAGGGTCCATCCTTCACTGTTACCGACGAATCTCTTGTGGAATGGCAAAAGTGGAGATTCAGAGTGAGCTTCAACCCTCGTGAGGGTGCAGTCATCCACGATGTCTGGTACGATGGCAGGAGCATGTTCTACCGTCTCTCAGTCAGCGAGATGACAGTGCCCTACGCCGATGCTCGACCGCCATTTCAGCGTAAGCAAGCTTTCGACTTCGGTGATGGAGGGGCAGGGAACTGCGCGAACAACCTGGCACTGGGATGCGATTGTCTTGGGGTGATCAAATACTTCGATTCCGTACTGCTCACAGGCGACAGCGAGGTCACGAACAGCCCTAACGTTGTATGCTTGCACGAACAAGACAATGGTATCGGATGGAAGCACACGAACTGGAGGACGGGTCGTGCGGTCGTCACTCGTCGACGTGAGCTGGTTGTACAGTTCATCATAACTTTGGCCAACTACGAATACATCTTCGCATACAAGTTCGACCAATCAGGCGGCATCGACATCGAGACTCGTGCGACGGGCATCGTGAGCTGCGTCAACATCGATCCTGGCAATGTTTCCGACTACGGTAACGTTGTGGCGCCAGGTGTGCTAGCACAAAACCATCAACACATTTTCGCTTTCCGTATCGATCCCGCCATCGATGGCCACAGCAACACGGTCATCCAAGAAGAATCACTACCAGTGCCCATGAACCCAAAAACCAACCCACGAGGGAATTACTATGAAGTCGTGAAGACTCCGATCACTAAGTCATCCTTCGCCGACGCAGAGCCTCGCAACAATCGTGTATTCAAGATTGTCAACGAGTCGAAAAAGAATCGCATCTCACAAAAGCCCGTCGGCTTCAAGCTCGTTCCACCAGCCACGCAACTCCTTCTCGCAGATCCCAACAGCATCCAAGCCAAGCGCGCCCTGTTCGCCCAACATCACCTCTGGGTGACGAAATACAAAGACCACGAACTCTACGCAGGCGGTCGCTACACACTTCAATCGCAATCAGAGATCGGCGGTGTCGCAGATGCTGTCGCAAGGAACGAAGACGTCCAGAACGAGGATGTTGTAGTGTGGTCAGTCTTCGGTCTGACACACAACCCTCGCATCGAAGATTGGCCTGTCATGCCCGTGGAGATTCATCAGATTAACCTCAGACCATCCGACTTCTTTGAGGCAAACCCGAGCATTGATGTGCCAAGCAATAAGAATATTGCTTCGCAGCTTGTGACGAATGGGCAGAGTAATGAGACTGCGCGGACGAATGGTGTGAATGGTACGCATAGTGCGAATGGAGTGAATGGGACGAATGGCATGAATGGAATCAACGGGACGAATGGTTGCTGTGGCGAGCACGAAGTTACTGTGCGGTAGGGTACCGAAGTGGTCAGGACATATGTCGACGTAAATTTGATGACTGAGTTGCATAGCGATAGTTTTCAAAGCTTGAAACGAGATATGACAGATTGGAAACACGGTAGAAGTCAAGCGCCACAACAAAGACTGTCTCTGATGCCTTCTATGAAATGGCTCACCGAAACACCCGCACTAGAGCTCCTCGATAGGTCGGTGTCGAGCGCCAGTCCTCTGCTGAATGCGTCTTCACCAAATCTCTGTAGTATCGAATAGAGATTCAGATCATCTCCTCGCCGTGTCTGTCCCGGTCGTCAGTAGCCGCTGGCACTTACTCGCAGTGCCTTGCAGATTTAAGCGGTAACTGACAACCGTGCCATCCGGAAGACCAAGAATGTTGCTCTCGATGCCGTCATAAAGGTCGCCAAACGTGATGCCTGTCGGGTTGAACAGCGTTCGTAAGCATACATTTCGAGGATGGGCTAGAATGTGATAGCGCCCAGGCTGCAAACGAGGTCGACGATACGGTACGGGAGGAAATGTGGCCGGCATCCTCTCGAGAACTTCAACCGCGCGGACTGATGGACTTGTGAGCAGCATTGAGCGCCAAGAAGCAAGATGTGGAAACTGCCTCTCGGAGCGACGTATTCGAACCGGTCGCGAATGGAAGGAAAGTGAGTGCAGGCTCGTGCGCAGCAGTTCGAAAACAAGCAGGACATCATCTGTAGCAAAGCAGCTATATTTCATCGGTCCATAATCCAAAACTTCCATCTCGATCTTGAAGCATGGGTTAATAGAAATCCCTGCCACGCTGTATTCCTGACGGCCGTGCGTTGACGTCCAGGGAGGCGTTGGTATGAGTGGCATTGCGGCATCTGAAAGCCACATTGCCTGCTCCATCGCTTTCGAGTTCGAGGTAACGTCTCGCCAGAATGTCGAAATTCGCTGAAATCCATGCAGGTCACGGGGATGGCACGACAGCAGTATCTGTTCCAGAAGCTCAAAGGTCCCAAACACTTTTTCGGCGGCTTCCGTCTTTCGCGCAGGTTGCGAGGGCTCGTCTTCAGAAATACTTCGGTCTGCCGTCGTCCACTGGAATACTTCTTCGAGCTCTGGTCCAGTCGACTGACTTCAGTTGCTTCCGGAGTTCAATCTGCGCCATTCTTCCAGAGTGTCCCCAGGGGCCATGTCGACAGCACGCTCAGCAGACTGTGGATGACTGAAAGAGCATATGATGTGCGTCACCAGTATCCAGGATGGTAGTTGGCCGGGACGAAGAATTCTTTGATCTATTTTGTATCTTACCTTGTTGCAAACTTTGCATTTTGCACAAAGACATCTAAGACCGAAATTGCTTGAAACAATTCAACAAGAATTGCCTCTCCGAGACAAGCCTGACACATAATCAGTCAGCACCAATCAGACGCAGCGGAGGGCTGACTTACACAAGTAAGGCAAACATGCCACCAATGCCACCCACGTGGATGAGCTCACCGAGCATGCCATACCGTGCAAGGAAGCCGCTAGTCCTTGCGATTAGACTGGGTACCACGACTGCACAGGCTGTGGCATAGTAGTTTGGTAGAATATCCGTGACTCTGAACTCCACGCCGTGTCGCGAAAAGTAAGACCGCACGAAGTTGAGATTGAAGACAATTCTCATGGCCATGTTCACACAATTTGCTAGGACCAGACCTTTGGCTCCCAAAGCTAGTACTCGTAGGAACACATAAGCGCTCCCAGCAAAGCCGAGCGAGAAGAATCCCATCCAGATGCTTTGCCTGCGGAGATCTTTGGTTGATGCGGTCGCAGAGACGAATGCTTCGCTGACACCGTTAATCGCTAGTAACGGTATACAGATGCTGTACGTTCCAAGTACATCGCCAGCACCAGAATCAGACCAGCGCGCGCCAGCGACGAGACGCAGAAGAAGTGGTGCGGCGGAAGGTCCCACTGCAAAGCATATGATCGAGACGATTGAGTAGACGCGCAGTATGAGTTGGAGAGTCAGTTGGGCCTGAGCGATATTCGTGGTCGTTTTCGTATCGTCCTTCTTCTTCGTAGCTCCGGTCTCGTCGAGCCCGGGTGAGCATAGCTTAGCGAACATGTTCCGACTGGCATCTTCGACTGGTCTGAAGACCATTCGTGCGATCAGGCCACCGTAATTAGCTGACAGCGCATACATGCCCTGGTCCTCCAGAGTGGCAAGCGTAGTGCTGACAATGACATCGCCTTCTGTCAAGAGGTATTTGATGCCTTGCTGTAAGTAGAGAGATATACTCAAATTGAAAAGTGATTTGGAAAAGAGAGACATGATGAAGTCACTTGCGGGACTGGAAAGAGAATCAGAGACGGCAGCTTACATTTGAGAGGTGGTTTGACACACCTCGATTTGATTGATTTTGGAAGAAGAGAGAAATTTTGGCGACGAGCGACTGGGATGGTCTGCCAAAGGTAGACGACTGTCAAAGTCGAACAGTAGAAAAGTTCTCCAGCGGCGAATGGCAGCACTCCGAGATCAACATTTTGTCTCTGGCTCCAGAACACTGCTCCTGCAGTAGCAAAGGTCTTCAAAACAACGGCTGAAGCCTCTGCTGCTGCTCGTGTCTTGTACAGCATGTTCTGCTGCACTGTGACAAAAGCAGGCTCGCTGAACAGCTCGATGATCGCTGCCACTTGATAGACTCGCAGTGCCTCCACAAAATATGGCACATCCGGAACAGCTGTAGTGAGATACCATTGAGCCAGCCCGAGGACGATTGGAATGCCGCCAGCGACCGCCAGATAAGACAGATTGATGGCGGCTTGAATGCCACCATCCGGCTGTCGCTGGCATGCTACTCGCAGGCTTTCCCGTGCGAAGTGGTGGGCCGAGATGACGAAGAGTTCCAACTGCACCGATGCTCCTAGCAAGGCCGGAGAGAGAAATCGGAGCAGTACTTGGTTGAGAGCGAAGGTGAGAGCGCGGGAGGAAATTTGTAAGAGGATGAGGAAGCCGGCGCCTCTGGCGGAGGACGACACAGCATCTCCGGCCATGATGAGGTGAAGGATGTAGCGGTGCACAGCAGAATGAACAGGAGACGTTGAAGTGTGGACGTTTTCAGGCACGCATTCAGGCTCCCAATGGCGTGAACCGCGGTCCATCGGAGCTCGCAGCTGACGATGAGATTCGCTCGCATGTCCAGCCCACTTCGGTTTGCATTCATCATGTGTACATAGCATTTCTGCTTTCTGGCCGCCCGCCATGCTCGAGTTCCGCACCCAGGGTTTCAACCCGTACAGCGTCAAGTACTCGCCCTTCTTCGACTCCCGCCTCGCCGTCTCCGCCGGCGCCAACTTTGGCCTGGTGGGCAATGGTCGCCTGTATATCCTCCAGCTCGGCGCGCAAGGAATCGCATGCGAGAAGTTCTTCGAAACTCAAGACTGCCTCTTCGACCTCACGTGGTCCGAGCAGCACGAGAATCAGCTGTTGACTGCGGGCGGCGACGGCAGCATCAAGCTTTTCGATATCGGCGTTGGAGAGTTTCCCGTAGCAGGATGGCAGGAACACGCCAGGGAAGTCTTCAGTGTGCACTGGAACTTGATTGAGAAGTCGACCTTTCTGAGCTCGAGTTGGGATGGGACAGTCAAGATATGGACACCAGAGCGGAAAGAGAGCATCACAACACTGCCTGTGCATAGTTGTGTCTATTCTGCACAATACAGCCCGCATCATCCTCAGATCGTGACATGCGTGTCGCGCGACAGTCACTTAAGAGTGTACGATCTGAGGCAGAAGCCGAGCGCACAGAATCATCTCACGTTGGCGATTCCTATACATGCCCCGCCCAAGGTAACCCCGCCAGGCTACATGCAGAGAAGTCCAGGACCTACAGAGTGCTTGACGCATGATTGGAACAAGTACAGAGACTCAGTTCTAGCTGCTGCAGGTGTGGATGGAGTGATCAGGACTTTCGACTTGCGAACGCCTTCTGGGCCGGTAAATATGCTTACTGGACACGAATACGCTGTCCGAAAGTTGAGCTGGAGTCCACACCTCAGCGATGTGCTGCTAAGCGCCAGCTATGACATGACCTGCAGGGTATGGACGGATGGCAGCAATATCGATCAAGGCGGCCATGGCGTAGGCATTGGACGTGAAATGGGACGTATGGATCGTCACACCGAGTTCGCCATGGGTGTGGACTGGTGCCTCTTTGGTGCAGAGGGCTGGTGTACGACTTGCGCGTGGGATGAACGTGTGCTTGTGTGGGATGTGCGCGAATACATGAGGCCGGGTATATGATGAAACTAACACAATGAAAATTCGCTACAGCACAAAATGGAGAAATATCCATGACAACGGGACATCGCTCGTCCTTCGCAACTGCGTATGGTCCAAATTCGTACGTCTCGAGCACGCTCACATTCTGACCAAGTGGGGAAGCATATACCGAAGCTGAAAAGGCCTTCTGCAGTCTGTCAAACGATCTGCTGCACACGATCCACGGGAGGAGCTTTCGACTGCCGTCTCTCGTCAAGATAGCCGCGGAACATCATCGATATCGGCGTTCGGGGTCTCTTCCTTGCCCTGCGTTGAGCGCTTCGAGGAGACTTGTCCCTGTAACATTGTTAGATCGCAAGTCGCTTTGGAGCGTACAGCCTCAACGTTGACACACCTCTGGGTACAGCACACCAGAGTGACAAAGGCTGTCACGACTGCAGCGGCGATACCGATGGAGAGACCTATCATGAGTTTGCTCTGGCCCGAAAGTCCGTGATTCCCGCTGTTCGGATTTGCAGTCGATGTCAAGACTGAATTGTCGTTCACACCCACATTTGCAACGCTGAGCGGGAGGCTGTCAGCGACACAGCCATCACAAAGGTTGTCCCCATCTCCTTTCTGCAACCTAAAATGGAATGGTGGTGCGAAATTCATATTGTCGAGGGGCTTGGCTTTCCACGTATACGTGGTAGTATCCTGCGATGCATTCTCTGTTACACATCAGCATGATGGACTTCACCTTTTCCATTGGCGCGGAAGCACATACTAAGAAGCGACTCCACCGCGAAGCTGCCATCTGCTCGAGGACCTTGCCAGATCTCCAAATTGGTATTCTCGAATGGCGTTGTCCATGCGACCTCGACCTTGCTATTCAACGCGTGCTGCGAAGGATCAAGTTTGACCGGCTTCGTAAAGGCCAAATCCTGTCCTGTCACAAGGCTTGTCCACGCCCATATCGCCGTCCACCTTGTCACCAGACGCATCTCTTCCGGCGGTACGCTGAATGCCAATAGCTACCAGCTGAGTTCTTCGCTTCGTGGCAAGGAGTGTCGCTGTCGCTCATCAAGTTGCATGACATGCGAGATAGTGTGACACTCAGTATTCTGATCCGTCCTCGCCTTGCTGTGGCCTGCAATGTTACAACAACGTCGAATCGTAGTTCGGAGGGCGCTCTGTGCAGAACAGAAGCTGTTCTCGAAGGCCTCGGGGCAAATTGGCGCGGATATCGCTCGTCGTCCGCTTCACTGAGTCTTCAGTCGATCACACTGTCCCGCTGTGGCTGTTTTTTTCTATCAGGCTACATGGAAACTCGTCATTGGCGCGGCGACGGACTCCACAATGCGCGAATAGCATCTGGGAGAGAAATGAGAAGACCTCATCATCTTCCCCTCTCCACGCGCCCAGGCGGTTCCAACAACCATTGGCATCCCAATGTGGACGCTGCAGGAGTAAATCTGGGTTTATGGTACCTGAAGCTTGGCATGACAGGTGTGACGGGCATGGATATCCATGTACACCAATGCTGTCCAATACTTTATTGAGATGACTGAACACATGCTCAGCACGCTTTTTCCAGGGACTATCTGTTGATCCAGACCAGACACCGCACCGTTTTCTTTACAAGGCTTGAGATTGTCGAATTGTGTTCCTTTAAAAGAGTTGCTATCTGATGTTGGTTGCAATTACATGCATGGCACTACCCGTCAGACTTTGAGCCATGTGGACTGCCAACCGCAATGCTCGTTAAGCAGATGACCAGAGCAAGAAGGCTGCCGTGGGGAATGAGGCACTCCCGACCAGAGCGAGACTTTGCAGGTGGCGAGAAAGTTGTCGCGTCGCTCGACGACTGCGACTCACGAAACCGACATCTCAGCAGAAAGATCCGCCTCTTTTCGCCGGAGTGGTCCAATACACTGGCGACCGGCGACAATCAACATCAACAACTTTGAATCTTTCTCATTATTTCAAAGTTGTTGATCGTACCTCTTTTCGGCTCACTTCAAATGTTAGACCAGAAAGCATTGCTGCTATTGTCGTATCAGCAAACATGTTCATGATTTATGTAAGATACCCTCATGAGTTAGCGGAGTTATAAGTTCGCCTGGTTTGAATTGCGCTCAATCCCATATCATGTCTTGGAAGAATGATTTCCAGTATCCATCAATGTCCATGTCGTACGCGCTGCCCTATCGCCCGCTTGTCCTTGGCCGAAATTGATACGACAGCTGGAGTAACCGGCCCGGTGCCCTGCATATTGCTACGAATTCGTGTATGCCTTGTACAATGAAAGCGATTGCACTATAGCTTCACCCTTCGTGCTATCGAAACAAGCTTGACAAAACTCACAAAACAAGACATACCAAGCAAGAAAATCCAAGACGAGAAGAGAAATTCATTCGCGAAACTCGAATACTCCATCAAGTCAAAAATGCCCACCAAAAACGTCGTCTTCGACATCGTCGGCACACTCGTCTCCTTCGATGCATTCTACGCCCGCATCGACGAAGTCATAGGCGACAAACTCCGAAGCAAAGGAATCTCTCCTCAACTCTTTGGCTTCAGCTGGCAAACTTCCGCCGAAGTAGATTTTACATTCCTATCAATCAGCGGCCGTCACACATCCTACTCCGAACTCATGAAAGCCGTCTTCTATCGCACTCTCTGGTTCGCCGGAATCCCCAACCCGCGAGAATTCGCAACCGATGACGAACGCGATCGATGTCAAGAAGGCTACTCCCTCCTCGGCCTCCGCGAAGGCGCTAAAGAATGTATTGAGATTTTACGGAATGGAGGCTTTCAAGTTTGGTGTTTGACCACTGCTGATATTCCGCGTGTGCAAGGGTATTTCAGACGAGGCGGGGTGGAAATGCCAGCGGAGAATTTTGTTTCTTGTGATACTCAGGGTGTGGCGAAGCCGGCTTTGGCGGCTTATAAGCCTGTGTTTGAGAAGTTTGCTGAGGAGGATCAGAAGTGGTTTGCGGCGGCGCATATGTGGGATGTTTCTTCTGCGAGGTTAGTGGGGTTCAAGGGGGCTTATTGTAGGGCTTATGAGAAGGAGGATTGTTTGGAGATTTTTGGTGGGGAAATGGAGGTTATGGCGGATGATTTGAAACAGATGGCGGAGAGGATTGTGGAGGCTGCTCGGTGAGACGGTGGAGCTTGAATTAGCTTGCTGTGATCTGCACGTTGATATTGTAGGTGTCGCATGGGCAGAGGTTTCTCTTCTGTTACAGCAACAGTAGAGGAGGCTCGAAACGTGTCTACGCAGCTCCCACTGATCATGAGTAGAGTGCACCGGCTCTCGTAAAACAGGGGAAAGTTTAGCAAGACCTTGGCCACTGCTTCTATCTCACTGAAGACAACTCGGGCGTAGAGTCCTTGCATTATCGCCTTCGTGAAAGCTATCCTGGTTTGAGGCAAGACGTGCTTCGTTGTCAAGACGAATGTTCTGTACGTTTGCGAAGTCCGGAGTGACTGGCATCATCTGGACACACCGTTAAGGCAGGTCTCGTGTTGAGATGGTCTCGTTGGGTAGTCCGGGACAAGTCAATAATTGAGCAGATCCACCGGGCTGTATTCTCCAGAACGCGGGTGTGGAGAGCTCATGCGCCCAGGCAACACTATGGTCGCTCCGCATGTTGGGTACCAGCTATGCCACATTCCAAATGCGCACCCAAGAATACAGGTTGTGACTATATATCTCGTCAACGCCGAACGGGGACTGCAACCAATTGCCCCTGGGGAAAGCATAGCCGCGAACCATTTCGACACCTGTGTCGTCTCAGGAACAGAGGCGCCGTGGTTCCGTTGTGACAAACACCTTGATTTGCATCGGTATACACACCCGACATATGTATCGTCTCCGTCGCAAGGCAGTATGCTACACATGTAGTAGTGGATGGAGCTTGGCATATCGACTGCGAAAGATTCGTCATTCAAGGTTCACGATGCAACCCTCGACACCCCGCATCGTTGTCATTGCCGCTTCGATTGACGGATTCAGTGATGTCGGACATTCCTCCGATGCGCGGTAATGATGTCTCAAATCTCGAAGCAGCCACAAGCGGAACAGTGATGGCGACCACTACACTGGTGAGACTCCTAGTTGGGTCGCGATGACTGTCTCTTGGACATGGTTGATGAATATTCATCAAGCACGGAGTTTTCTGTATTGGAGTGCCTCGCCAGACGTTGCGATACAAAGACTGGAAGCGAGCTCGATGCCACAATCCATTGTGTCATTCTCGCTCGATACATCTGGACTCCCTGCTCGGCTGTTGAGGCTTGCAGTAGTGCAGGAGTGGCGGCATGTCCAGGTTGTTGGTATTTGAATGCCATCTCGGCGCCATGCCCTGGACCTCCATCGGATAGCAGGCTAGTCTTGCGAGGTGCAGCTGAACGGGTTCATGTAAGGTTCCCCGAGCACGCGACAGCAGACAGTATATACCTAGTAGTTTAGACAAAGCGCGGCAGGAGTGAATAGATATCATGAGGTGCCCTGCGATCATCACAATAGAAATCGCGACATGGAGCTGGTGTAGCCCTTCGTGCCCTGATTGCCCACGACTCGTGCGTGTAAGCCCACAACGTGGCCGCCTCGCACGCGACAGGAGGTGCCGTTGCAGAGAACTGCGAGTCCCGAGCAGTGCACGATCATTAATTGTCAATTGGTCATTGTTGTCGGGTGGACGTTCTTCGGGTCGGATATTTCGAGGTTCTGTCGATCCCAAATACAGGTTTTGAACGAGGGTCTGGTCGGGGCCGATCACGGCAACCGCACGTTGCATTAATGAGCGCAGTTGCTAGAGTATGCTGGTCTGCTCCGGTTGGGCATCGACCTGTGATAGTCGCAGTATTTTCGAACATCATGAAATTGTGATCTTGCATACTGCTTCGGCAGTATCGGAGCAATGTGGGAAGAGTGAAGACGGAACCGATCGCGTGGAGAGTCTGCAGTAGCTCGGTATCGTCCCACAGCCTCGGGCGGTGCGGTTGATGCTTGTTTTCAGGGGAAGCGGAACCGCTTCCCATGGACCAGACTGCGGGAGCCTCTCTCCCTCTGACGAGCGCGTGCACTCGTGCTCTCCCACACGTCTTTGTCAACACCGGCAAACGCGGTAATTTGTCTCGCACGTACAACCAAGGGCAGTGGAGGCGTGCCGGATGTGCGAGCATGGAGAGAGGGCGGCCCGTGATTTGAGGGTGCCCTTCGTCATGGCCTGGCCATTGCGGTGCCATGAGTGGCCCACTGATTGGGCGCATCGGCTTTGCTCTTCACGCTTGCTCACCGCCAAGAAGCACGAGCTCGTGTCGTCGCAGAACAAAGCACTCTCTTCTGAAATAGCTGGCGACGTCGGTCCTACAAGTGCGACGCTTCGGGATTTCTCGAATGCGGACTACTGTCTAGGCCGTCCCAAGCACACGGATAAGAGCTATGTCGACGCCCATGCCCTGTGACGCTGTCGTCTCCTCTACAGACGCTCCTGTGACCACGCTGGTGGGCTCCATCGACTGCTAGGCAGATCGGATCTGGAGTCTTGTGCCCCGCGGGTCCACTCTTGACGGCCCTGTCTTTGCGGCAGACAGACACTGGATGACGCACCCGCTGTGTCCTGCAGGATAATCTCTTTTGGGAAAGCATATACTCGAAGGAGATCTGGTTGGAAGTCCCGGCGAGACGCTGCCACGACCGGGAAATCTCATTGTGACGAGGACCGACCGAACGGCTTCCGACCAGCAACCTCTATTTGACAGCAAGTCTAAACGTCACGTTGCTGGCGTCTCAAAAAGGCTCTGTGGTGCCAGCCGCCAGCACACATCTACTACCACAATCAGCCAACAATCGTCCACACTGTTCCTGGCCGCAGTCTCAAGTCTCCCGATTCAACGCACAACATGTGCCAACACGTTCGTGTCAAGTATGCCTGTGGGCATATTCGGTACTGCGTGTTGTGTTGGTGTAAGTGCCTGCCTTCTGTTTGACTCGTCCACCACTGACTCGCTGGAGGTTCGCGATATACGGATCTACAAAAGTGTTGTCCTCTACAAGTCCGTCGTCATGAGACACTATCTGTGCAACGATGTGGTTAGTATGACGCAGCCTTGCTGTAAATGACTCTGCTAAGATCTCCTGCAGGCCACTGTCGAGACACGAACTCGCTCACGCGTCGAGCGTGCATGGACAAGAACACACTGTCGACCGACCGGATCATGAAGAGACCCAGCTCCAGCAAGAGCAATGGTACGATGACTCGTCCGAAGCCCTTCAAGGTGTCCTGACAGTCACGCTCTTCTCGAAACTCCAATTTTTACTCCACCGCCACAGCGTGGGCTATCATTGCACCGGCTTTGCACTTCCAAACGGCATCAGTACCCTCGCTACGCATTTAGCGAACGCATTGAGCCAAGCCCGGGCCGCAACCTCTGTTGAAGGTCGCTCCTGGCAAGACGTGACGTGCGGGGGCGTGACGAATATCCCACGCTATGCCGCCCGCCATATTTTCAGCACCACAGGGTACGATGTCTCACCGCCAACGACCTTCCAATTATCGGCGGTGAAGCATCTACTGTATGCTCAACACATTCCACTCGATCGAGCGAACCTGGCGCCCTGGTGGCGAGCTTGTGGCCGCGAAGCCAACGCCACGGAACCGCCTTCTTCAGACTCCTCATGCACACCTTCGAGTTGCAGGATTGCGGTCTCTGGCAGACCTGAGCACAAATAGCAAGTGGAGGGGGGCCGATGCCTGCCATTGATATCTCCCCAGGGATCGCGACCTTCTCCGGCATTGCCACGGAGCTCGAGCTGAGGAGGACGCACCGGCCCGGCTGTAGGCGGTCTGCTGTTGAGACTTGAGCGCGGGTGGTGGCTGCTTCATTGAACGCCGCTAAAGTGAACCTGGCGACTCTGTATTGGTGTTGCAATCTAATAGCGGCGAAGCTTATGATAGGTCATTTTGCGAAACACGATCCTGGTATAGATGTCACTCTGCGCTCTCGATTAGACAGATCCCAGTAAAGTGGGTGGGGGCTGTGTTGATGTTGCTAGTCTTTTCGCTGAATGGCCACGACTGCTCCAAAGCGATACCAATAGAGCGATCTCTCCGCAGGCAAATCGTGGTACTGGGGTATCCACTGCCGTCTACAGTATCGCCTGTGGCGTGAACTCTGCAATTCATTTCAGCACGATCTGAAAACGCTGGTGGAAGGATTGCAGAGACTACTGCACGCATTTGCAATCCGCGTAACGCGGGATGCTGCTCCCGGCCGGCTCTGACATGCACATCACCTCTCTGCACATGCACGCCAAGTAATCCAACCAGGCATGTTTGAGATCGCGGGCACCGTTGACAGGTTGTCGGCGCAGCCGAGCGCTCCGCATGACAGCCTGTGACCGCCAGCTGTGCCAGGATCATGGTTGGCGGTTCAACCGGAGGATTTGCCGACTGCTTCGAACGGAGCCCTGTCCGTTCTAAAGTGCGCACGAGCGGAGCGATTGCCTGGATCTGAAGAAGTCCCAGCTTCAGGGTGACAGGAATAGAGGGCGAGATCGCTGATGAGCATCTGCTGCCAGATGAGGAAGTTGAAGAATGAGGCGATGGAAAAGGATGAATCTTCACAGGCGGTGTTCCGAGGGCTTAAGCGAGATTGCCGCTGACCTCACACCCTCCCTTCGCTTCTCACAGCAATGCTTCGCTTCTTCATTTGCTTCAACATCGATTTGGAACATGGCTTCGGAGTTCTTGGCTCCTGACTCGAAGATCGAGAAGACGAAATTGCCTCACAAGCATCGCCTCACCGCCAGCGTCGGTGCGTACTTCATTTTACGGAGAGACATTGGCAGTGCACAGTCCAACGAAAGAGAGAATAGCATGTTTCGGGTGAAAAGAAAAGCAGAATTGTTTCAAGAGGCCAGTCTCTACTCGCGACTTATTCTGCCATTGACATCTGGGTGGGCGCTGCTAGTACCGAAGTTGAGACAAGAACGTCTCGAACTGGTCCTCGCTCCCATAATCCGGACTCCGGTCCCTCAGTTCCAGAAGTAAGCTGTATCTTTTCTATACACTGTGATGTACATGTTTATGCTGTTTTACAGGCGTAGCATGTCTCGCTCGCACAAAAAACATCAAAGAAACTCCCAACCGCTTATGTAGAGAAGTAGAGTCCAACGCGATGTAGGTCAAGGCGAGCTGCGGGCGGAGTTCCAGCTGCCCACAGACGGAGCATAATAACTGCATGATGCTCCTCAAGCAGGTGACTGCATCCAGATCTCTTGCTCGACTTCCAGAGAATCAAGTCAACGGCAACTCAGACCCGCCGGTACTCAAATTTTATGCAAGCACAGTAAGCCGCGACTTAAGTCGTGCATTGCACTCAAGTCTCCTTGCGCTCCTCCTTGGCTGACACATCTTGAGCAACCATCAACACCTCCTCACCCATATCCACTTTCTGCTCCACCACCGCGAAATCACGCACCTTAACCCCATGCTCTTCGCCCCCTTGGCAGAAAACGTCCGCCATCCTCTTGTCCCTAGGTGCCTTACCACGAACGGCTTCGACCTCATCGCGAATGAATGCCTGCGGGACGATACCAGCGATCAGACATTGCTCTATCTCAGTGAGGTTTTGACTCTGAAGGACTTCGCGTACGGCGGGATCAGCGGCCCAGCGCTCAGATGCCGATGCCATGGCTTCAAGTGTGTTGCTTCTCTGAAGTGATTGTGTCGGGAGTAGTGTATTGTGCGCGAAGATTCCAGGCTCGAGGAAACTGAGCAGTTGGCGGTGGATTTGATCTTTGCGGTTGGGGAGAGTGTATTTGCGCTCGGTGTTTAGTGGTGTATGCGGTGTTGATGTGAAGGTTGGGGTTGAGTTTGTGTGCTGCTTGAAATTGTTGGCGGATGCGGATGAGGCCATTTGGTGGTCGCGTGCCGAGTCATGCGGGACCGTTGTGAAGTGAACGATTGGGAAGATCGATTCTCAGGGAAGGCGAACAATAGGTGAATAGGTGAATCGATAGTCCAGCGCTGCTTCATTAGTATTGACCGACCACGACAAAAGATTGTTCTGCACATGTGCATATCAAAAAGGTCGAACAAGGCGCTCTATCATTCTTCTATTCTCTATTTGCCTTATGTCAACGTCGACCGTCCGCCTGCTTTGCTTTGCTTTGCGATGTTCACTTAGACCAATGCCTAACTTTCCTCCTTGATCGTGCTCGTGCGGCACCGTGGCCTCAGATCTCTTGCCTAGGGCGCTGGCCCTCCATTCCGAAGTCGCCAGCATCGTCCTTTGCGCCAGTCTCCGATATGGAACGCTCTTGGCGTGGCGTGAACAAGCCAGCGAAGATGTAGAAGCATAGGACAATAGCCTCCATGGCAAACATCATGGTCGCTTGTACTGGCACACTAGGTGTCGGGTAGGCGAATATCGAGCCCGCAGAGCTGAAGCTAACGGCCAGAGTGTAGACTATGCGAACCAGCAGGAAGGGCAGGACACAGATGCTGGCCAAGACCAAGTTGCTCCCAGATGAGGGAGCATGCGCCTTCCTGCAGAAAGTGTATATGGCAATCGCGGATAGTGCCACCCAAATCAAGAAGAAGAGCACGGATCCCACTTTGAGTAGTGTGCGTCCGAGATCGTAGCTGTCCTTGTCGCTTTGTGCAGTCTTGGTACCGCCGATGATGGAAAGAATGAGTGCCGCCAGAGAGATGAGATGTATTGGTCGGAAAACATTTCGCGAGAGGCCTTCAAATCGCATGCTCTCATTAATGCGAGAGACAAAGCCCAGAAGCGCAAGAAGAAGTGGTGCGTTTCCAACAGCACTTGTGATAGCTGCCGTCTCCTGAAGTCCAGATGAGTAGTCGTTTTGTGTTTCCATGTAAAGGACACTGGAGGCGCCCACTATGCGTAGGATCGAGATGAGGACCATGTAGAACCACCCAGAGTTGCGAGTGAAGTTTTGCTTGAGGCATATCCCAACAGAGATGATGAGAGCTGGAGCGAAGAAAGCGATCTCGATAGCAGCGAGGATGCCATGGGATGTAAGAGAGACCATGATTATCTGGGAGAAAAGTGGAGCAGTGATGAAGAAGTGTTGGGGAGGAAGCGCTCAATTGCTTGTGTGTGTGCTTGGTATTGCTTGTGTTCCGGAGATACTAGGAGCAGGTCAACTTGTCCTATTATACTTACGCTGATGCCTGGGCGCGCAACACATTCCCAATGCATTCGCGGTAACCGAGCCTCTCACAATGGCATATGGCTGAAGCGACCATGATCAGCGACTTCAGCGCATTGCAGACCCAGTACACTCGGTCGGACCGATGTCGTGCGATGGCTGCCTTGGACCATAGCCCTCAGCTGAAGTGCTGCTGTAGCGATACAGCCTCGTAATGATGGAGACATTCAGAAGCTTGATGAGCGAAGGTCGCAAAGCTCGCTTCGGAAGGAGGAGGCTGTGATCTCTGGCGCAACGCTTTCGGAAGGCACGGCGCCGAAGCTAGACTGGATGAGGGATGGTGTTGCGCTGAGCATGGGCGTATGCGCCAGCACGGCGGGCCTCACATCCAGACGGCACGCCTGACGATGTGTTTCCTGTCGAGCTTCATGTTGTCCTGTTTTAAAGACTGATTATTGCAATGAGAAATGATTCGAACACAGCGTATTGGCAATGGCTGTAGATCTATCATTGCAAGAGTCTACATCATGTAGCTTCGCTCATTGCCTACACCAGTATGGCTTTAGCCTCTGAAAATCTGCTTTTGTATCTATAACATTGACCAATAAACCAGTAAGACCCAGAACGCCTTCGCTAATCGCTCAAACGCAGCGCGCATGTCGTATCGTAGAGCATTGCCTCGTGTCGTATCTCGTTTCATCACTCGTCCCGCGTATAGCTGCTCTTCTGCCTCCACTTCTGTCCATAACGCATGAGGAAGATAGGTATGGGCGCCAGACACAAACTTATTCCCCCGAGAGCTGTGAAAGCCAAACCGTAGCCAGTTCGTTCGACCAGTGGCGCCGCCAGTAACGGCAGGAATGTTCCCATCAGGCATCTTGTGACAATGACTGCGGTCATAGCAGAAGCAGAGTACATGCCAAAAGCGTCCACAAGGTAGGCCGTCAGTGGCAGGTATCCAAACATGAGCGCTGCGCCCAGCAGCGCTACAGAGACGAGCATCACCGGTAGAGGAAGTGCAGCTTGCGCAACCCATCCATACATCGTAACAACGATAGACAGGAAGAACCCGCCCACAATAACAAGAGGGAGACGATACTCCGGATGGCCCACTCCCTTGCCGTGCGTGTCTCGGAGGCGAATGTATATCCTGTCGAGAGTTTGGTTGCAAAGCGTTACACTGACTAAAGAGCCAGCACTGAAGGAGATGAACGCAAGCCCCGTCGCCGCAGGTGAGAGGTCGTAGACTGTTTCCAGGATGTCTGGGAGCGTTGTGGACAGGATGTAGAAGAAAGAATAGCTGACGCTGCCAACTATCGATGCCGCTTGGAGAACGCCTGAGCCCCAGAACACGACCGCCGGGCGCATGACTTGCTGCCACAAACCTGTCCCGTTGGCTTCGCCTTGGATTTCGTAGACAGTGCGCCAAGCTGTGTCACCAGTCTCTTGCCTCAGCTTAGCTGCTCGCTTATTGAGGATCCTGACCTTGAAAGTCTCACGGAACAGTAGCAAGAAGGTGATTTCGCAGAAAGTTGCCAGGCAAGCAGATGCCCACAGGATTGATCGCCATCCAAGCTTCTCGGCGATTAGGCCTGCAGTCGCTGGACCTATTGCGCCTCCCAGCAGAGGGGCCAACATGATCAAGCTCATAGCCGCGCCTCGCTGCTCTGAAATGAACATGTCGCCCACAATGGCTGGATTCAGCACATTCGATGCGACGGCCAGTCCAGTGAAGAAGCGACTCGCAATGAGTAGGTTCGCACTAGGAGCCAACGCTGCTATAACAATTGCTGTGATGAAAAGGGTGTTCGTTGCGTTCATGACTGGATATCGTCCAAAGACCTCCGACAGCGGAGCGATGAATAATGGACCAGCTGCTTCGCCTAGCTCCCAAATTGTGACGAGAAGCACACTGGCAGACTTGTTCTTGTGGCCATCCAGGTCCACTACTATGCGACCAGCAACCGGTACGAGCGAGATGCAGGTGAAGGTCACGCTGAACGCTGTCAATGCCAGGAGGGCTACAGCACTCCACTTGTACGCATCGCTCCATGTGTAAGGATTCTCTGGATCGCCATTGGGGTCGAAGTCAACAATGTTCTTGGTCTTTGCGTCATCGTAGTCTGGGGAACCTCGGTGCTCGTTTGCTAGAAGCGGTGAGCTTTCGTCCATGGTCGTGGAATGTGCTTCAGGCAATTCGCGTCCGTGTGCATTGACACTGTTCGTCATGTCGCACAATGTGAAGAAGAATAGTGAAGAGGGAATGCAATAGAAAAAGTGCAGCAGAAGACCCGCAGTAATCCGTTGACGCAGTGGGCTGGCCAGCGCCCTGCATGCGGCTGGTCTAAATAGAGTTTGCGTTAGCGCCTAGGTATGCTGCCCTTTCCTCTTTTCCGACCGTCATGCAATAGTGCTTCCATCCAGTCCGCGCACAAGGATTGTATATGATGTAGATATGCTAGGTGGCGAGAGTCGTCGTGAGAGCTGTGTGCATTGTCGGAACTCGGGCAACGTCGTGCAGTACAAAGCGGAAGATGTGCTCGTGTCGGATGCTGCCAAGATTCCCGGAAGCACGCAAGCACGCTTCGAGCTGTGCCCCAGAAATTTCTCTTTCTTCCGGACTGCCGTCTTGCTCTAAGATTCAACCACGGCTAGCGTCGGTGATTGCTATGAGCGGCCGCTAGCCATAGACCTTTCAGAAATGCGATGAGGCGCTATGCTAGGATTGCCTGACGATATGAGCAAGTCCAGATGCTGGAGAGCCTGGAAAGCACGGAAAGCAGCCAGGCTGCCGGCAATGGGTAAAATCTTGCTTGGCAACGTGATCTTATCGGCATGTGAAGTGCTCTCAAGCTCTTGCGGTGAGGCTACGGATTGCGAGAGACCTCTAAGCATCCAGGCAGGTCACGCTTCGGTGAAAGTCCAGGCAATATTCAGTACATGCCGAATGGTTGGCCAGGAACGCGAGGAAGGTGTCGAGATGATCAACCCGTCATAAGTTCAGCAGAGATACGCTGCTTTCGCTCCGCGAACAGCATGGCCGCGTTGTCGTATTGTGCAATATCGCTCCCTTTTCTGAGCAAAGGGAGTGGTCGGCGATGGAGCGGCTCGTGTGACCAACAAAGCAGGACGGGTCATCGCTGCGCATTCATCCTCTGGGCTGCCAGACTGAAGATGGCCACGGAGGACATGAATAACACCAGGTTGTAAAAGGCATTGCGCGAATATGCGCTCTCCTCTGCTTCGGTCCGTGCCTCGACGAACAGTCGGCGAAGGTTGGGCAAGTTCGACGGCTGTATGGAAATGAGCGGCTGTTTATGATCAGATGCCATGTTTTCCGTACCATTTCTATGATGCGCGATGTGATACCGCCCTCCGCAGCGAACGACACAGTGTGCTTTCGATGCAAGTGATGTCGAGGTAAGATTTGTGCTTTAGGGGTGTTCGACGGCAGTCGCTCTTGGCTAGAACGCTGTGACATCTGCAGGACAGCGTAGCAGCCCACTTCCCGTGACTTTTGGCCTGAACAGCAAACACCAACCAACTTCACGCCGCCACCAGACACTCCCGCCCCGCCAGCCACGACTTCGAGCAACCTTTGATCTCTTTCCTTCTAGCGATTGCCTTTCTTGCTGTTGGGGGCCGCTGCGGCGGAGCGCGTACCGAAGAGGCCACGTCAATAGCTGTACTTGCGGTCTGGCTTTGTATGGAGTAAAAGGGAGCGACCACGCGCGTCACCAGCTGCATCACGACAGAAAGGACACAACATGGCAGTCAACAGGCTGCGGAGTGCGCTGGGTACAGCGCGGAAGGGCGAGACGTTTGAGCTGCGAGCAGGTCTGGTGTCTCAATATGCCTGGGAGCGGAAGGAGTCGATACAGAAGACCATCATGTCCATGACATTGGGGAAAGATGTCTCGGCATTATTTCCTGATGTGTTGAAGAACATCGCAACGCCGGACCTGGATCAGAAGAAGCTGGTGTATCTATATCTCATGAACTACGCCAAATCACATCCCGACCTTTGTATTCTCGCCGTAAACACATTCGTCCAGGACTCCGAGGATCCAAACCCGTTGGTACGAGCACTCGCGATACGAACGATGGGATGCATCAGGGTAGACAAGATGGTGGACTATATGGAAGAGCCATTGCGAAAGACACTCAAGGACGAGTCACCATATGTGCGGAAAACAGCAGCGCTCTGCGTGGCGAAGTTGTTTGACTTGAACCCGTCGCTGTGCATCGAAAATGGCTTCTTGGAGACTTTGCAAGAGATGATCGCTGATAGCAACCCGATGGTCGTGGCGAATTCAGTGACTGCTCTTGCAGAGATCACAGACGCGGCACCGGAGACGAATGCCCTCGTGGTAACGGCTCAGACCTTGAAGAAGCTCCTGTTAGCATTGAACGAATGTACAGAATGGGGGCGGATTACAATATTGGAAACCCTGGCCGACTACAAGCCACAAGATGCAAAAGAAGCGGAGCACGTCTGTGAACGGGTGGTGCCGCAATTTCAGCACGTCAACCCTTCGGTGGTTCTGGCAGCTGTCAAAGTGGTCTTCTTGCACATGCAGTACATTGAAAATGCTTCTCTACATGCCACCTACCTCAAGAAGATGTCGCCACCTCTGGTCACACTCATCTCAAGCCAGCCGGAGGTACAGTACGTGGCACTGCGGAATATCGATCTCCTGCTTCAAAAACAGCCAGGGCTACTCGAGAAAGAAATGCGCGTCTTCTTCTGCAAATACAACGATCCGCCATATCTGAAATTGCAAAAGCTCGAAGTTATGGTACGGATTGCAAACTCAAGCAACGTGGATCAGCTTCTGGCCGAATTGAAAGAGTATGCAGTCGAGGTCGATGTTGACTTCGTCCGGAAAGCAGTACGTGCGATCGGGCAGGTTGCAATCAAGATCGAGGAGTGCACGGAAAAGGCCGTCAATGTTCTGCTGGAGCTTATCAATACAAAGGTCGGCTATGTTGTGCAAGAGGTGATCGTTGTCATCAAGGACATCTTCCGGAAGTATCCCGGCTACGAAGGGATAATACCTACACTTTGTCAGTGTATCGACGACTTGGATGATCCAAAGGCGCGTGGGAGTTTGATCTGGATCGTGGGCGAGTACGCTGAGAAGATCTCGAATGCTGGTGACATCCTCGAAGGCTTCGTCGACGACTTCAACGAAGAGTTCACACAGGTGATTAAGTTCTTGCAACTAATGATGACAACACGCTGACATTTCCCAGACCCAGCTTCAGATTCTCACTGCTGTCGTCAAGCTCTTCCTGAAGAAGCCAGATCAAGCACAAGGGCTCGTACAGAAGGTCCTGCAGGCAGCGACAGCCGAGAACGACAATCCAGACGTACGAGACAGGGCATACGTCTACTGGCGCCTGCTCTCTTCAGATCCTCAGATTGCCAAAAACATTGTACTCGCACAACGGCCGCAAATTACGTCCACGATACCCGCTCTGCCACCGCCTCTTTTGGACCAGCTCTTGCCCAACCTGTCTACCTTGTCGTCGGTCTACCACAAGCCGGCGAAGACATTCCTAGGAGCTGGCCGCAGCTCCGCGCTGCAAGAAGAAGCCATCGAGGAAGCCAAGCAAAACGCGAAAGAGAATCCGATCGCTGCTGCTGCAGTCTCTGCTGCAATCGCAGGAACAAGTGCACCACCTGCACAGAACAACGCCGAGAATTTGCTCGACATCGATTTCGACGGTGCAGCCCCAGCATCGATGCAGAAGGCACCCGGTGTCGGCGCATCTGGGCTAGAAGGGCTTGCTGGTACACCGCAACGTGTCGCAAGCCCAGCGCTGAACTCACCAGCAATTGGTGGTGGGCTCGAGGACTTGATGGGTCTCGGTGGTGATCCGACTCCTGCAAACGCCAACGGCGGAGGAAACAATGATCTTATGAATGGGTTTGCCGGGATGAGCATGAATGACCAGCCACCTCCACCGCAGACACAGATGAATGGTGGAGGCAAGAAGACGAACGAGGATCTTCTAGGTCTGTTCTGAGCATAAGATGATATGCACAGCGATAGTCTGCCAACATCACACTGCTTCGTCATGTCCAGAAGCCGGCTTCATTGCTACTCCCACCTCACACCAGCTTGGCCGACAACGTGGAAAGAAGAGCGACCCATCGTCCATGGCTCACGAATGTCGTGTCCAATGTTCGTCGCATGGAGAACCGGGAGGACGTCGATTGCGATACATGGACTCGACCACGGCGTAGCCAAGTGCCTTTCATGAATTCGGGGCCACAGCATCGCCCAGTGACGTGAAAGGTCTGACACAGCGACATGGATATAACGAGCACTGCTCGATATGCATTGTACAATCATGGAAGGAGCCAGCCTGGCTCACGCAATATTTGCCACCGCTTGATGCCAGGGACCTTATGAACACAACAAAGAGGTATATGCACGATGCGAAGTAAACAAGAGCATACTCATGTGTGTGCTGAGTACAGAGTCCAGTAATCACAAAGACTATCGTCGCTGCGCGACACAATTCCCCTACAGCCTTTTTCACAATATGATCTTTCGCAACATTAATTTCCACCACATGATTGCAGCCTTAATATGTCTCCTCAAGGTTGCCCCATTGCATGGAAAGCATCGCCAGACCTTGCTGTTCATCTTCCACTAGCCCACTTCCACGCTGCCGCCCACAGGTCATGTCGATAGCGAGTGGTTGATCAGCACGAAAGTCATTCGGTTCACGTGCGAAACACTCTGCGACATCCCGTGTTCACTGTCGGTGCGCGACGACCGAACTTGAGATGACCCTTTGAGGCACCACAATCAACACAATTGAGCGCTATTGTAGGGCAAACGAGTATCATGCAGCTAGCAATGCATTTGAATATGAGGTGTCATGCATCTACGCTCTACAGATTTACGACCCGAGACTTGCGTATACGTTCACCATAGAAGTAAAAGAGGAACGGCACCGGCGTCATTCCCAACGCAATGAATGCAATCAGACCATTGCCCCATCCAAGCCCTAGCTTGTCGTACATGCTCAGCCCTGCCAGAGGCAGGAGTCCTCCGACGATTGATCTCAGGACTGTTATTGCGGCAGTGACGGAAGCTGCGTAGAGTGAATAGGCATCGATGACGTATTGCTGCGATGGCTTGTTAGTATGCCTGCAGGACAAATTTGCGGCGAACATGAGCTTACCTGAATACAGACCAATGCGGCGATGATGCCAATACCAAAAAGTAGCGTTCCGA
>JAASLG010000374.1:0-23024 GCA_013365235.1 Cercospora sesami | reverse complement strand
CGGCGGGAAATCAAATACTGCGGTATCCATAGGAACAGGAAACGAAGGATCAGTCGGCAAGTAATTCATCGCCTCAGAAGTCGACGATACTGGCAAGGCCATGGGTGTAGGTGCGGCTGCCGAAAAACTCGAGCCAGGATTGAATTTTTGAACAGTCGCTGACAGAGATTGTTCCATCGCTGCAAGACTGGCTTGTTGCGGTTGCTGGAGCTCCACACCATCACGAAAGGCAGCTGCTTTGATGCGTAGCTTCTCCAAAGGTTTCCAGAGACTACCGTCCTTGGTATCAGCGACATCGGGAGCATAGCGCGCCATACTCTTATCAATCAACGCCCAAGCCTCGTTCGCCTGTTCAGTGCCTCGAATCGAACATAGTCCGGCGAGCGTCACCGCGAGAGCTTGCCAAGGTACCCATGGCATACGTCGCCAACGTCCAGACATATTCGTCCACAACTCGTCACTGTGTCGGAGAATATTGAGCGCCAAGTCCATAACCCAGGGACTGTCGACTCGAGGTGGAATACTGTTAGGATTGTGTTGCATGGGACGTACAGCACGCAAAATCATGGAATGGCAAGCCGCGGATCCGGTATCCAATATCATTTGTTGCTCTGGAATAGCAGGATCGCAATGGCGCAGCATCCTTTCGTGTACCTTTTTCTGGAACGAGTAGGCGAGTTCGAGACGCTGTTGCCAGCTTGGCCCGGTAGTAGCATCTTCCATGGCGGACATTCTCAGACTCAGTGCAGAGCCCTCCATGGCCATGAGCGGGAGAGACATTTCCGTAAGCTCGTTTTGTCGGGGTGCGAGCGTTGTGCTGCCAGGACCAAAATCAGAATCGTTGACGTGAGCAGGGAGTAGTCGTGTGAAACTATCGGGGTGAATAGCAGATTCTGAGCCGCGATCGATTGATGCATAGCAGTCCAGAAAGACAATATTATACCACAGCCGACGACGTAGCTCACCGAGGTATATTGACTCTCCAGGCAATTCTCGGTGTATACTCATCGCGCGTGCGATCCGTACGAGCAGTCCAACCAATGACCACGCTCTCCTGCTGGCGTCGACAACTCGTATCGATTGCGTGTACAATACCAAGGCTTGCAGTGTTGCAATCTCTGTCGTGTTGAGAGGATCTGTTTGGTAGAGAGCTATATCGACCATACGACGGTATTCCGTGACAAGCTGCTCCTGAGGCTTGCCAAAGTCCTTCTCCGACTCCTCATTGGTGAGGGCATTCGCCGCTGCAAAGAAGACTGAAGCTCGCAGAGCGCGATTGCAGGGAGCGTCCGGTGCTCTACCAAGGTATGTCTCGCCATGTTCGATGAGGGCTGTAAGTGTAGGCACATGGAAAAGCTTGTACAGTATTTCCACATGAGTTAGGAAAGCAGACAAGAGCTTTTGCCCATCCGCATGTGAAGGCTCTGTCACCACACCGGGCATAACATAGATAGCTCCCGGAGGACAGAGAATGAGTTCATGCTGTGTGCTTGCACCAGTCGCAGGATCGTAAGCGTATGGTCCCGAGGGAGCCACTGATTCGGGCGTCTGGCCATCGTCGCTACGAGTGTCCTCTTCAAACACCTCTGCAAGCGCCTTCACCTCCGATGTGAGCGAGGACCAGAAGTTACCAGCGACATACTTGCTCGTGTCCGGTGAAGCAGCGTCTCGCGGGCTACCGGGACTAGCCGTACCAGCGCCTGGCGTAAAAGCTGGAGGTGTCACAAAGGACGAGGTGCGCTCCTGACCGCCCAAGCCGACAGCTCTCGCACTTTCGGAGTTTGGCAATTTCCCGTCGTCGTCCGCAAAGCTCTCTACCAGCTTTTCCAGCTTCGCGATCCGGCTTCGCAGTTCTGCATCTACCGCTCTACTGCCAGTCTTGGCTCGCGGTTTTCGGGTGGAGATGTGGCACTGTATACCCGCCTTTTCACACTGGCCGCATGGGTACGTTCTATCGCACTTGACCTTTTTGCGTTGCTGTGAATGGAGATTAGAGGGAAAGCGGTTGATCATCAAGCGGCGATTAGTGAACGTACACATTCGCGACATGCGAGATGTAATCCGTTTGCCGACTTGCTGGCGGCATTGCCGGGTGAGTCGTGCTCCCTCATGGCGTGCTGCGCATCCCTTTGATCGTTCGAACGTACGCTGGGCAGAGTCTAGGGGTGATCGGCCTAGTCTTGACCTGACTCGGTATTGCACATAGAGGTACGGTACATGTATGACTGCAACAGCTTCGATGTGACGATGGCAGGACAAGGTTCAGTGGTCTTGGCGTTGGATCGCGAAGCAGCGTCATGGATCTAGACCGTGCCGCAATCTCAATAGAGACTATGTTGTGAAACAGACAAGGTGAGATATAGATATAGTCACTAGCCCGTGAAGCGACGTGTAGAAGAACTTCGATCACAAGGTAAATTGCATGCCTATCCTAGGGAGCAAAAGTGGAGCTTCCAACACAATGAAGCTACCTATCATCACTTTCCTGTACGAACATAGCTGCTCGCCAACAACACTACGCCTCCTGCGAACAATGTGACACCAGCAAATATTTTCGGCTTGAAGAACTCGTTGCTCAAAGCTGGCGAGATTGTACTCGGATGCAGTTGGATCAGAGCGCCAGCAATTGGACTTCCAAAAAGTGCTGCCAGACTGATGGAAGTCATCAAGACAACGACGCTAAGAATTGAGAGTCGGTCAGAGCTCCAGCGTGGAGAGCCCCGGGCCCGTCCAGTATCGGTGATCCCACAGGAGTCTTGCCCCAAAGTACATAGTTCTGCAACGCAAGATATCCATATCCCAGGACTCACTAAGCCGTAGAGCGTAGACAGGATACCCAGTTCGCCAAAAGAAGATTGTGCGGGAATGTCGAGCCATACGAGGACAACGATGCCGGCGAGAACGGAACAGGTGCCACTCACTTTGGCAGCTCTGACTCCGTGATAGATAGCCAGGCTTGTAAGGGAACATCCCAAGACAGCTGTTGCACACATGAGAGCAAGCAGATGAGCGCCTTGATCGCTTTCCAAGCCCGCCGCTGTAGCTGCAAATACCGGCATGTACGTTGGCAAAAATTGCAAGCTGAGGAAGACGAAGATATTGCCAAGTGCTGCAAGTGCTTGTGGCGCAGAATATGGTTTCGCAGGGCGCAGTGCAGGCTGCTGATGAGGCTCTTCCGGATGTCGCTTCCAGCATAGCATGATTACCGCAGGCAGTAGAGCTACCGTGACCATTCCAGCGAGGGCACGCATAGCCGTGGCGAAAGTGTATCGCACCAGTAGCTCATTGATGACAAGTGCGTAGAAAATGCCGCCTAGATGACCAGCAGCGAAAGCCAGAACTAGAATCATTATTGCAGCTCGACCCACAAAGTCGGAGGTGACAGCAGCAGATGCAGCTTGCAGTGTCAGAGCCATGCCGACGCCGGCTAGAAGTCCTTGTGTGAGCCAGATCAACGGCAAGGACGTGCACCACGAAGTGCAAAGGGTGCCCAGTATGACCAGTAGTGCACCAAGCAAACCGCCTCTTCGTGCGTATTCTTTGCAGGCCGTGACGGTGCTCGTCAGCGCATACACACCGACCATCAAAGCCAACTGAGTACTCCCCACGAAGCTCATGCTTGTCTGACTGCTGGCGGGGTAATGCGCTGTGTAGTACGACTGAAAAACACCGAAGGAATGGTGCAGGCCGAAACAAGAGAACCAGATCGTGGTACTAGCCAGAAGGTTGAGTCGTACAGATTGGCTATACACCTCGTTCGTGGGCACTGTGGGCTGGTCTGGTTTGGATTCGGCACGTTGGTGCAGGTCAACCTCGTGAAAGGTACCTGCTTTTTCCAGTAGAGGGCTGCGTTCGACTCGGTGGTAGACATCTTTCGGCGTGTTCATCGCTGGTGTCCAGTAAGGCTGATTCCAGCCGAGTGTTTGGTGTGGACTGCGCTTCTGACGCGACACCGGTGCCAACCGTTTCTCAAGTGACGCGTTCGCAGACGGCGAGTACGGTGACGGAGGCCACTTGAGCTGTGGTGAGAAAGCATTCGACGAGTCACGTCTAGTCGCATACTTGCTCCAAGCTCGCTCTTTCCTGCTGTCCGCCAAATATGTTGCACTTGGTCTCGCGGGTTCCGGCAGCACGCTACCCTCGTCACTCTCATTACTGCTGAGTCGCAATGCAGTCTTGACATGCATGCCAAAGCTGCTGTGCTTCACTGCTGGACTTGATTGCTCTTCCGCCTGATCTCGAAACGATGCAATGTTGTCAAGATTGTGAGAAGTCACGATAGTGCAAGGGACTGCTGCTGTGTGCATTTGTAGAGCTCCCGGTATTTCCGCTTCTTCCCTTTGCAGCTCATTTTGGGTCGAATAGTGCGAGCTGGCGCGGAATCTCGCAGGTTGAGCTTCGATATGAGAATGACCAGGTTCGGGCAGATGGTCAGACCATGGATCTTCGTCTTCACTGTCGCCGTCAACATCTTCTTCAGCTGGATGGCATGTTTCTCTGCTGCGCTTCGAAGCTCCGGTCAGACTTGAAAGTCTTCTGCCTTCCAGGCACTTCAACGCTTCTGCTCGGGACCGACGCTTGGTGGAGGCTCCAGCGGAGGCCGTGGCCACTGCTGATCCCATAGAGGATGTTCGACTGGGCCGCACGACCGTCTCAGAGCCGGACTGGTTTTTTTGCAGCCACGATGGCAATGCGCCAAGCCACCCATATACTCCCTCTGCTCTCATACTGCCTTCAAAGGTTGACCAGGTCGCTTCCAAGGAATATTGTCGAAGTTGAACGATGCGCAGCCACGGAGCTTGAGTACGCCGCCAACCGCTGTGAGAATTTATCTGGACCAGAGAGCTCCAGCGGTATTGGATACAACATGGCAGTCAGCACGTGCCGAGGTCATATCACTTGTACTTCCTGGTGCAACTCATCTCGTGCGACCATGCTCATGCTGAAACCGAATGTTTGCTCCGCCGCAGATGACTGTGCCATCAATACATGGCTGTGTAAGTATTGGCATCGCACAGCGGCTGCAGATCCGGGTTCAGAGCTCGCATACTTTCAAATCGTCAATCGATCTAGATGTCACATCTTGAAAAAGGCTGTAACTCACCTTCTGATGCTCGCGGAACGGTACTCTGTGGCCTCGATGATTCTCATGTGCTCGCCTGCAGTGCGAATGCCGTTAGGCCACACGCGAATGCATAAGCAACCTGTCATGCGTGCTTCGCGTGCTCATGCTCAGGAAGATCCAAGATTTTGCCAGACGGTAGTGATTGCAGAAATATACTGACCAGCAACACGCCACCTTTGGTCTATGACCATCAAGCTTTCTTTGACCTCTTGCAAGCGCTCACTGCACTGCAGATCACTTGACTCTCGCACGTACCAAGCATCTACTGGCCGTTAGCAAAGCACAAAAGTAGCGGTGCAAATACTCACAATTCGCTGCAGCTTGCTTGGTACAGAGGATCAATGGCCAACGGACTCAGGCCACCCCAGCTTCCTCTTCGTTCCGCAAAAGCGCGCAGTCTTCGAGCATGATCCATCGCCCCAGTGGTGATCTCGCGCAAACCCTCAACACTCTCCTTCTGCATCATCAGTTGAGCTTCCGTGGTGTCTACGGTATTTTCCTTGGTGCAGCTGTTTGCGTCGTAAAGCGTCAGTAGTGCGGAATAGCATATGGCGAGCGCAGTGCAAAGAGTGGGACCCTCGTCAGGATCGTCGTTCGCTGCCTCTTGAACCAATGCAGCAGTCAGAGCTCGCATTGTCCGATGGAGCTGGAGTGCCTCTTCAAAGCGATACGTGTTGGGCAATGCTTTGTCGTTGAGGTGTCGAACAATTTTGCCCAAAAGATGCGCAGCCTGGCAGGTTCTTGCAAATGGGGCTGCCTGCACAGATGGTGAGGCGGAGAGAGCCAGTGGTGCCGCGACCACCAACTGGCCTCGGTCCCAATTGTCATCATTAGTGGGCAGATGTGCATCGAGACTGGGGTCGGAAGTGGCGAAAGGCGTTTTTCGGTGTCCAATGTTACTGAAACGATCCAAAATAACGACGGCCCACCACACTCGTCGTTTCTCCTCCTGCGCAGTCCAGGTATGGAACCGGGGAAGCATTTGGGGAGCATCACGTTGATGCAGGCCCATTGAGTGTCCGAGTCGAGCAGCATGTCCTATGGACAGGTAGCAAGCAGGATAGATGGCGTGCCCGAGCTCGTAGAGCGAAATCAAGAGCAATGCTTGCATGACGTGCATGCTATACCCGTTCTGTGATTCGATGTAGGTGAGAAAGGCCTTGACATCTGCATATAGCTGCGTCTGCGGCGGCGCGCCTTCTGGCAGTTCGCTGCAGATCAACTTCATCGCCAGGAAGAGCAAGGCAAGGTCGGCACCGGCTCGGTTGCAGGATTGGCGAGATGTTGATACAGTCTGATCTTGCATATTATGGGGAAATAGGTGTGCACAGTTACAAAGTAGGCCTCGATCATGCCTCGAAGCTGCGCAGAGTCACCGAGGGCGTGCAACGCGCCAGGAGGCACCTTGACCAACGGCGGCTGGACCTGCAGGCGTTCATACTCGAACATGTCGGAATCGAGGAAGAAGAGCGAGGGGAAGGCGGCCGGCTGATCTGGAGCGGGTGAAACGGAAGCCAGCAGATGAAGAGCATTTTCATCGCCGTTGACGGCCGACGACGAGCCACGGCTGCCATTCGAGGCCGTCGCGCTGTGGTGGTTGTTGCTGCTGGCCGTGGCCGTGCGGGTCAGGAGCGCCTCGAGGTCGGCCACTTTCTGCTGGAGCGCTGCGAAGTCGTCGGCCGACGGGGGCGGGGCGTGCTCCGCAATGCTGTAGTCGCATGTCCGGCCGATACGGATGCAGAGCGTGCACTGCGGGAGTTGTTTGTCGCACTTGCGCTTCTGCTTGCGACACGAACTGCAGGCCTGAGGCGCCACGGGCGTGGAGTTCTCCATTTCGTACCGTCGACGGTGGACGAACAGCGTGACTGGTGAGGCCAGGACGTTGAAGCCACTCGGCAGACCTCGACACGGGTCAGCAATGTCACACCGCCCACCTCTCGCCCACCGTACAGCCGCAGCAGTGCACACGCGCCGGGACAGAAGTACGCAATGGACAACGCCAGCTCCACTGATGTCGAGCCGGCCAAGCGACGCGTCGGCCGCCCGCCCAAGTACGACTGGACCGACAAGAAGGACATTTGCTGGAAGCTGTACGTCGACGAACACAAGAGCGCCTCGGAGATCCAAAAGTACTTCTCGCAGCACTTCGACATCGCCATCAGCGACCTGCCATGGTATTATCGCCCTTTCACATGTGCACCCGGCACCTGACAGCTCACTGATTATCTGCTCAGTCGCAAAGGCTTCCTGCGTCAGTTCGCAGCATGGGGCTTTCCCAGTCACACTCGCAAGCTCACAGATGAAGAAGTCGCGGCGGCCTCGAGCCGCATCCAGGAGCTGTGGAATCAGAACATGAACCAGAAAGATATCAAGGGCACCATCGCCGCTGAGGGCTTCCACATCAAAGACTATGACTTCACCAAGATCTGGAAGAAACTCGGTCTTCGTTTGCGCAACGAGTCTGGCTACAAGCCTCCGGATGTCGAAAAGAAGAAGAAACGCACGCGTAGCACTGATGCAGAAGACGACCCTCTCGTCCATGCCGGCCCGCAGATGCAGTTGGAACATTCCCTTGCTCCTTCCGATACTGCATCCAATGCGCAGGACGACTCTCCCATCGCGGCACCTCTGAATCCCGAACAAGAAGCCCTGCGGCAACAGCGTATTCTCGAGATACAGCTGGAGAGTGATCAAAAGCTTGCCACCAACAAGCGCCGCCGACGGATCAGAGGCTTTGGTCATCTCCCACCGGATGCCCCGGGACTGTCACCTCGATACAACTCCGAGACTAGTCTGGACGAATGCAAAGCTATCCTGCATCTTGGTAATGAGATGTACCAGACCGTCCGCAAAGACTTTCAGACGATTTGTGAAAATCTGAACATCATCAAGAAGACCAAGTGTGCTGACGGCGTCTGGGACGAGGCAAAAAGTACCCTCATCCGGGAGAACATGCACCTCAGTGCGATGATGCACCCTCTTCAACCAGATCAAGAGCGTAAAAGCATCGCTTTGGACTGTCTTTGCCAGGACGTGACCAAGAGAATGCGCGTTGCAGACAAACAGATCACTGTGGCTGAGGCCAACAATATCATCGGCATCAACCCAACTGAGAGCAAAGCAATTCGTCGCTCGTTGTACGAAATTCTGGCCGCAGATCACTTCGAATCACGCCTCTTGAGTGGTGAAGACCACTTCCAGGAGCTCCGTCAGCAATGGCTTAACGCAAATGATGGTCGTCTGCAGCATGCGATTGACTCCCAAGATCCTCGCAAAGTGAAAGCTGTGGAGCTGCTAAGCAGAGATGCAATGAAGCGCTTCCGCGAAGATCGAAACAAGCGTGGCGAGCGACAAGTTGTGCAGCGCAACGCAAGGTATGGTCCCGGCCCGGGTCCTGCATGGGCAGCTACAGCACCACGTTCTAAGGCTGGAGCTGAAGCGAGGGCGCTGCGTGAAGCCCAGCTACCAGTGCCAAAGCCCGGGCCACGAGGCAACCAGACGACCCAGTTTATGCCTCAGCACGATGGAGCTAGCACATTGGCGCAGCCTGTCGAGCCTCTGAATCTAGATCCCGCGCTGTCAGCGCCAGGACCCTTCGTGATAGAGCACCCACCTCAACCAATACCTGCCTGGTTCCGCCTATCGCCCAATTCAAGGCTCGCCACAAATCACCCGAAGCTATGGCATGGCAAAGTGCCTGCGGCGACGATGAAAGACCTACATGCAGCTGCAACCAGCAAGGCTGGCGTGGCTGTAGTCACGAAAATAAGTGGCGTTGTGAAAAATTCGGATGGCACGGAGGATAGCTGGCAGATCGACCTTGATGACGAGCTTGAGGTATATCTAGAAGCCGCGGGAGAAAAGCCAACTTTCATGGTCGTGCTGGATGACGGACGTGCTGTTGGTCGCTCATGAAAAGGACTTCGCCTCTCACACTTGTGAGCGATGACGATGACGACCAGACTCACTGGTTAGGTCTCTGGACTCACATGCGCTTACAAGCCCTACAAGGTAAGCGTCTTGGAGCCGGGGAATAATGTTCTTGATCTTCCAGGCGTTGTTGGCTGAATAGTCATCTCGCGTGGTTTGCGTGACGAGAACAAAGAAAATACGCTAACCAAGTCCGGAGACAATCCAACGTGAAATGCAACGTAAATCTGACACAAAGAACGAGTTCCTGAACATGATCCCCTCAAAATCACGCCAACACAGTCCCTGACTGACACACCAGGTTTACGTCGCACCATGGCGAAAAGAAAGCACACTTCTGAAGAATCTTCTAGGCCGTCCAAAAAGACGCGCAACTCCGCAGATGGGGAGCAAGAAGAAGAAGAGGTTGAAGATAATCTCCTTGTCAAGAAGGCTCGTGATCCAAACACCAAAAAGTCAACAGCGCAACAACAAGCAGACAGGAAAGAGTCCAAGGAAGCTGGCAGGCCGTTGGAGGAGTCGCGTCTAACAGCATCTGAGGAAGAAGAACTGAAAGACGATCCAAATGCTGTAGATGGCAGAACTTTGGAGGAATCCCGTCCAACAACACCTGAGGAAGAAGAACTAGAAGAAAATTCGAGCGCTGAAGATGATCCGCATACTGATGGCGTTGAGCCGGACGCTCCGTCAGAGACAGATCGACAGCGACAGGCCGATGAGAGGAGAAAAGCCCAAGGTCGACTTGACACGCTCTGGTCGGGTTCTTGGACGTTGGGAGCGGGTGTTTATGGTGCTACAGAACTTGTAAGTCCAGTCGCTCATGCACAGCCTTGTCCATACTCTCCGCTCGTAGCAGGCGACTTGTGTTCGTCGGTTCCAGGCGAAGCCTCGCTGAAACGCAAGCTCACCTAAAATGAACTACTCTAGTGGCTAAAACAGGACCCCGATGGAAACATCTGCGACCGGCTGGTCATCAAGAATACCCTTCCTAACTATATAACATGGACCGACCCAAGCCTATGGACTCGTGGGTTTAATGGCGATCAGGCTGGAAGCATCCCCACCGAGGTACTGGCTATGTACAGACTTCGCGGCAAGATTGGGTCAGAGAATATCGTCAAGATTCGGAACTGGAGGATTAACAGAACTGCACGGACGTACAGGATCATGATGGAATATTGCCCTTACAGCGACCTCTTTGATTTGTGTATGACGGGGTCCTATATGACAGTCGGGGCGTGGGGACGCCGCGCGTTGCCAACCATCGACCTGACTGCACCCGAGAGTGAGGCACGTACAACAGCGATCGTTGCCGAACAGGCGGCCCATGAGCGAGCAAAATTTACTGCGAGGTTCAAGCAATTGCGCTCTGCCCGTCCTCCGATCGTTCCAGAGCCATTTGTTTGGTCCCTACTGGAGACTCTAGCTACAGCAGGAGTACTCATGGAACGAGGCGAGCTGGAAAGTAAGGGCATAATGCCATGGCCCCAGATCATTCATCGCGATCTTAAGCCAGGAAATTGTGAGCAAGGCAAAGCTTCGACATTCAACCATTGCTGACATGATGTAGTGTTCATTAGTCCTCCATCAAAGGAGCGCTACCGTGGATATCCCCAAGTCAAAGTCGGTGACTTCGGAGCCGCGTTGTTCATGGCACCAAACGACCCAAGAAATGTCGCGGACATATCCATATATGGAACACCAGGTTACATGGCTCCAGTAAGTCATCGCCTTGGCCACCTCCACATGCACAATGGATAGCTGACTTGATGATCTAGGAGCAAATGAAATATCGATCGAACGATGGTGACGAATTGGTCAATATGAGTTCCGCGACTGATGTATTGCGAATCGAGACTGCCTACCCTGTCTGAAGCTAAGCTGACAAGAAACCAGGTCTACGCCGTGGGGGCTGTTCTCTGGGAAGTCCTGACTGGTCTGCCGTTACCGGTACCAAAGGACGCAGAGACGGGCAAGTCACTCGATGTGGAACCCCTAAACCCCGAGTGGGTGCGTCAAATGACATTTGAACCTCCGCCACTCGATGCCACCAGCGAGTCATTTTACAGCAAAGAACTACGCAACCTCATCTACGCCATGTTGCGACACAATGCTGCAGCACGGCCTTCGTTCAGTCGGATTCTCAAGAAGTGTCTCAAATTTGCTACTAGTCCTGATAGCCCTGCGCGAGGACTTCGAGATGCTCCTGCGAACGATGCGAGATATCAGGGGAGATTCTGTCTTGTGCTCCCCGATGTGTATTCGGACAAGTATGCTGTTGGAATGTCGATTGATGAGGCAGACTTGGAAGATTACACTGGCCCCAAGACAGAGTGGCCGCCTTCATTGCCTGTCAGCGAAGCGGGCGATAGTGATGCTTCCGACGATTTGGGAGGCGATCCTGGAGCAGAATTGGAAGACGATCCTGGAGCACAAATGGGAGACGACGACGACGACGACGACGACGACGATGACAACGACGACGACGGCGATTCTAGACGCGATGAGGATAGCGACGGACGTTTGCCGTACTGATGCGACGGTGTTGAGGCGAACTGCAACTGCATTTCAAGCAGGAACTGTCCACGACTAGAAGCAACATATTGAGACTTCTACGATTGCAGAATTGCAGGCGAGTAGAATGGTGCCGCACTCTCGAGATTGAATTCGTCATTATCCTGCACATTGGCAAGCAAACAATCGAAAAGACAAAACAAACAAAGACTTTGCCTAAATGTCTCAGCCATATTGCGACATACGCGCCAGACTGATCTACTTATAAATGATGCAGGGCAAAGACAATAGATGATGAATGGTATGAGAGAAGTTTGGGGTCAGGCGGGAAACTTGAAGCGAGCTTCACTTCCTTCACATGCGCATTGGCAACGGTTTGTCGCACCTTGTCGCCGCACACTGTCTTCAAAAATCCAAACTTCTCGACTCAGCTCTTCCAATCCAGATACTTCACGAGTGCGCACTGTCACCTTCTCGAACAACACTGCAACAATCGACTCCCATCGACGACTTTACATCGAACTCGAATTGGTATTTCGTGAACAGCGACTGGAGATTACAGAAGACCGAACAAACCCACTTAACCGACGTTGCCTCTTCCGCCTCTACACAAGATGGCTCGTACCAACGTGAGTCTCCTTCAGGAACCTAGTGCTTCAAGGCACTTTCACGCGACAACGGCACCAGTGGCCCCTGATACACGTGCCAGAGTTCTGCTCAGTGAATGATGCTGACATATGATCCAACAGGCTACTCTCACTGACTCGACGAGTGCTGAGCTCCTCAGTCTCCTTGCAAGCGGCGAGCAAGGGCTATACGACCGCTGCGGACAACGCTACGTTCTCGAGCAGCTGATTGCGTGGTTCCAGCACATCCTCAACGACCAAGAAGTAGAGAAGTGGGTTTGGGTGAGAGAGATCTCGACTGCTGTTCGTGCCTTGAAGAGCGTATCTCCTATCGTCGACCGCACAGCTCAGGTCATTGTAGCCGCTATCGAAAACGCGGCTTGGAGCATGGAAGAAGGAGAATGGATCGGCTCAGTAAACGCCATCGCCTTCGCCATGAAACACGTTGCGAAAACCATCGAACGAGATTTGGCACAAGCCGAGAACGACGGCATCGATATCACTCTCTACCGCGATCCGGCCGACTACACTCACGAGTCGAGCGACGAAGGCAGTGACGAGCCATACGAAGAGAACGGAAACACCCATGTCACCAGAAAGAAGAGATCCGGTGGCAGAAAGCTTGGCTCTAAGTTGAACGCAGGCCCCCGCAAGTGGACAAGAGACGAGATCCTTCACATGCTCCGCACCGTTCGCAATAATATCGACAAGACCTGGGATGAGAGAGTTCAGGCACACAATGACACGTATGTTGTGCCGCAAGGAGTTCTGCAGAGAGGTCCGCGCACGAAGGAGGGCATCAGACAGCGGCTCGATGATATGATACGGTTGACGGAAAGGGGGCTGAAGGCGAGGATTGAGGCGAAGCTTGCGCAGATTGAGGCTGGAGGCAATTTCTGAGGTGAATGTCGTCTCTGGGATGAGGAAGAACGTGGCATGTGAGCAATGCTGTGCCGATGGAAGCCGGCTTTATATCCTGCGTGCATGTGTACGGCCGTTGTCGTATCTGCAAGAAAGCATCAGGCAGCGTTCCATCACTTCCTCAATTCTCTCATGGCGACAGGCTTCTCCATTTCCATGCCGCTCATTACGCCACGGCGTACAGACTAGCGCTCCGACGAGAAGACTTGAGCAAAACGGAGACAATTGAATGGCTCTTCCTTTGCTGAAAAATTTGAAAAATGTAAATATCCTACCACGTTGCTGCTTCTCCTCGTAGCAGGACCCGCAATGTTGCGCCAATGCTACAAGTCAATTCGAAAAGTTCACTACACGTACGCTTTCACATGCGACCTTGAATGGTGATACTAGAATCACGGCGAAGAAGCATTACTTTTACTGAAGGACTTCTATTCCAAGGCGACACTTGCCACAGTTACTGCAAGTTCGTGTATGGCTAAGCACTTCCTCATACATGTATCTCGATTTCTTTCAAAGGCAGCCTGGATAGAGCAGACTGTCAGTGTATGTCTCGATATGGGCACCCGTGCTTCACGATGCCGAATCACAACAAACGGCACATCGAAGGAGCTAGACAAATGACCGAAGGACCCTGTCTATTGCCCTATTGAGCACTACTCCATGACGTGGAGTAAGTGGCCTCAGATGTTTTGTGCTGCCTGATGCCGGAGACATTGTGTCTGCAGTCAAGAATCGCCTAATCCGGTTCGACCGTCGATACTTGATCAAGGATTCTGCCTCTCCAATATACAGACTCACAAAGAAGACTCCTCGTGATCCTTCCCACTCGCATGTTCAGCCCAGCTCTTTCGTCCTGCCCACGTATACCAGAGTACCCTTGTTGTCCCAAATCTTTTCAGCCATCACGCTCACGTCCTCCTCACTGTTCTCCTGCAGCACCGCCATGGGATACAGCGGCATGGGATCCGCTGCCATCGGATTCTTGGCCATGCGGTCGCTGAGATCCGTCATCAATATCCACAGCTTGCAGCGTGATAGCAAAAACTTGAGCTTTCGCACTTCAGCCACAAATTTCTCTAGATCAAGTTTGATGATTGCAAAGTGCTCTTGCAGTAGAGCACAGTCGCGAAATTGCAAGTGAAAGATCGCTTGCTCGACCTTCTGGAACTTGTGCTCAAGCGAAAACGCCGCACTGTGCCCGCGTCCTCTGAGACTGCAGGCGCGTGCGAAAAATCCATGTGGTCTGCTCTATTCGCTGTGAGCACCGAATAATAAGTGCAATGTTGAAAGCAGCAGCGAACGAGCTTACGAATGCGTCTCTCATCTGGCAGCTGAACTTTACTAATGCCGCGCTCGAATCTTTGGGTTGAACGCCATCCAGCACCGCGAAGCCGCGTGACTCGGTCTTTTCGATAACTGTCCAGTCGGATATCTCGATCTCTGGGTTCATCTGCCAGTCGGGAGTCTCGGAAGGTACACCGCTTCCAGCTGGCTGCTGTGCCAAGGGAGAGTGTGCTTGCGGCTGCGACGGAGGTTCAGGAGAGGGTGGGACGGAATCATCCTATGCAATCAAATCCATCCATGGGGAAAATGGCTGCGATGATTGATCCATGATTGTCTCGTTGATATTGATGGTGGTGAAGGTAACTGATCGTGATTGACGTTTACTTTTAATCATGCAAGTGCTGCAATAGTGCTGGTCAAGATAGAAGTACCGCGACTGCCCTGTCGAGCTGTCAGTCTGACTTCTCAACTATGGGCCGTCATTGCCTTCGCCTCGCACAGTCGTCTGGCTCTTTCATCCATCACAGATGCGGCACCCTCGCACTTGCCAACCCCAGATTCACAATACTCAGTAGACCTTCACCGAGAATCAGTCCACTTGCGAGCACGATCATTGGAGTCTCCTCTCTCTTCTTCCAAACAGTCCAATACCAAGCCATCAGGCCACCGACAGTCCTTGCAAGCGTGAAGGAAGGCGTATTGTACATTCCAACGGCAACTGCAATGCCTCCAGGGATGTAACTCGTCCACCATGCCTTCTTACTCTGGCCATATATTCGTAGCGCAGTAAGCAACGACCAGAGACTGGCAGCTGCAATCGCAAACTCGAAAGTCTTAGGCGGAAGGCCGCTTCCAGTAACGAGTCGTGCAGTGAAGATCCATACAAAGCCAGTCGGGATTTGGAATTGGCCTCCTGGGATGGTGTATACGTTCGTGTACAACCTGTAAATACAGGCTGATACGACAGCACCAACTCCAGAACCAATCAGCTGTCCCCAGAACTGAGCTTTGGGAGATGCGCCTAGCAAATGGCCACATTTGAGATCTTGCAACAAGTCTCCAGCTTGTAATGCTCCAGCCTCGCTGAGCCCGCCTGCGATGAGGTTGATGGTAACGGCGTTCTTCGAGGTTGCAGGCACGACAGCGGCGAATATGAGCTGTGTGAGCTTGCTGATGCCTGACACAGGATTAAGATCGGTCTCGCCGAGGGCTCTGACGCCCATGATGCTCAGAATCATAGCCAAAAGTAGGGCAAATACTGTAAGACCAATCGATATGATGCCCGCAAACGAGTATTGCATTGCGAAGATGCAGAATCCGAGAGTCAAGACCAGTCCAATGAGAGTGGTCTTCACACCGATCTGATGTTCAGGCGGTGCATCATACTCTTCCTCTTGCTCATATGCCGCCGCTTTGCTACGACTGTCACTTGGGTCTTCTGACAGGTCGACTGGGCTGTAGCCGCGCACAATTGGCGAGGCAAGATCTCGCAGCTGGCGTTTGATTCCTTTCCGGTTGATCCCTTCGACGATTGGCGGGACATAAGTCCTGGCATACCATATAGCAGGGCGCAAAATCAGCCAACCCAGAGATACGATGGCGTCTGCGAGCATAATTGCCAGACTGACCCAAACAATCCAGCCTTTGGAACCAGTATTCCAGTCATCGACGGGACCAGATGCCCAGCCTTTGTATTTTGCGATCGGGGAAAGGATAGCCCACCCAAGTAGAGCGCCGAGCAGCATGTGTATTGTTGTTGCTGGACCCATGATAATACCTTGTCCCACGTAGGCTGGACTTGGGTTGAGGTTCCATACCCACTTCTCTGACAAATATAGACCCAGAAAGGGAATTGAGTGAAGTTGCGGAACGAAATACGAGATGAGAGTCTACTTACTATCAGTACCAGTTGCGCACTGGTCTTGCCTAGAGTGTTGGAAGTACATACGTATGCGCCAGACACGCCAAAAGAGGTGGTCAGCAAGCGAATCTGCTGTTGCCAATCCTTCTTCTGCTTATCGGTACGGCTCTCTGACCTTGCGATGGGCTCCAAGTCATGTTCATGCCTGTCAGAATGCGCGCCTTCGCTGATCAGGCCTTGCGTTTCCTCGTCACCATCGGCGCCGAATTTTCTAGCCCTTCGCCGTTTGGACTTTGCATGTGCCTCGGCTTCACCCTCTGCGCCAGTCTTCTCCCCTCCATGGAGGACGCCTATCATGAGCGCAGTGGCAGTACCAGAGGGAAACTTCAACTTCTCCCGAATGATGACTTCCTTGCGCAGAGGAACCGCAAAGACGACTCCGAAGAAGCATAACCCTAGGGACCATAGAACGAGCTTGGCGAGAGTCAGGTGGATACCTCCAGTAGGAGTTTCCACCCCCTGCGTTCCAGCATGATACACAGCCTCAGGCGGTGTCTCACTGGGCTTCAATAGGAATTCCAATGCAGGCACGACGCCAACAAAGCCACAGCCCAGCGGCATTGTCCCGACGGAGCCTGCCACAGTTTGTACCAACACATTCTCCACTTCGCTGAAGTCTTTCCCAAGGCCCAGGCTCTCTATACGACCCCCTATTGCTCGAGACATCGTGCGTAGTCCTTTGAAATATGCAAAGCCGATCAATGCGCTCGGCATAGCCATGCCTGAAATCCATCCTGTCTGGAGGCCAAAATACGTGTTGGAGAAGGCAATGAGGACACCTATCAGCATGCCCACTGTGAGTGCGCGGATCGTGAACTGTGGCTGTTCAGATTGCCGTGCGAGGAAGTCGGCGTCTGGCTCTTGGCCGATGGGCTCGGTCGTGATGCTATGCTGTGGCTCGAGCGCATCGTGTTCGTCGTTGCTCAGGAGCCGCTCACGGTCTCCTCTGTCGGGCGCCATCGTACACAGCGATGTCGGGAATGCTTAGGCAGAAGGGTGTATGGGCGACTGGAGAGACGCTCACCTGGTCTTATTGCCAACGGTCAACGGAGCACGTGCCATCATCACGACATCGCGGCTCCGCAAAGCTTGATCCGGTCCTTGCCGCTATCCGAGATCCTATCAAGCGCAATCGATGGACGAAATTTCCTTACATAAACTCGGCCTGATCTTCCGCCATTGTCAGCTTCGACATGCCCGACCTCCCTCATGGATGGCGGATGAGAAATGCCGAAGGCGAGAAGGTCGGTCCACCTGTCGAAGAAGATGGCAACTACCAGGTCTCGGGGGATGACGAGAGTGGTAGCGAGCCAGATGTTGAGCTGGCGGGACTTGATCTGAAGCCCGACTCAGAGGGATGGGACGACGTTGAAGATGACACTGAGGATGTCAGCATTAAGTGTCTATTTTGCGACGAGGTATTCAGCGGAGCCAGCGCCATGAACGAGCACTCTGCCAAGACGCACGAATTCGATCTGGCAAAAGTGCAGGCGCAACATGGTGAGCTGATCGAATGATGCTTCCTCACAGGCCTAAGCTGATTATTCCAGATCTGGACTTTTACTCTTCAATGAAGCTAGTCAACTATCTTCGCGCTCAAGTCCAACAAGGCGATGCTAAACCTGATGTGAGCGATGCGAAAGCCTGGGCCGATGACAAGTATCTGCAGCCGACGTTGGAAGACGATGCGCTGCTATTCAGTCTCGACGATATCGATGAACGACCTGTGCCAGAAGAGGAACAGACAAAAGCCGGAGCTACTTCCTCGATTGATGCTGTCATCAACCAATAAACCTCTGCCATTCAGTACTCTGGACGCGACTGCAGTTTCTCAGAGACGAGCGCAATGCCACACAAAACCATGCTGGAACGAATCCGCTCCGGATCTACTAAATTGCGGTTGAGGCTGAGGTTGGACATGCGTGTTATGATCATGATTCGACATCGCATCCCCGTAAATCTAGGTATCCGGACATCGCTTCACACGGCCAGCACGCGGATAGGATGCCCCGCATGACCCAGTCAGATCGTCTGGAAGCCGACATGTGCTTGCAGTCAGGAACGCATATGCGGACATTGCGTTCGCTACAGGGTGTGGAGGTTTCGGAAGTTATCAGGTGTAGCTGCTCAGTCAGACTTATTCTGCACCTCATCGAAGTAGGCGGTCCTCCGGGAATCGAATAGTCTTCAATGACCAGAAACCAGATTCCGGGCTCCTTGCGTTCAGGCAAATTTCCAGCGGTAGCAAGTGGCCCAACCGGGCGAAGCATTCCTGTACTATGAAGCCGCGCGCATCGCCGGGGCAAGCTCCCCTCAAGCGATGTCTGTGGCATTGTGCATTAATAGACGCCAATTCTGGGAGCAGCGGCAATGACTCGTGAATGTGATTGGTTGGCGCTGTCGGACTTCGATCCTTCGCTTGCACATGTGCGTATCATGTTGCAAAGGATTGCGCTAGAGCTCTGCTGTACTCGGCCTCAGGTTTGAGTGCATGCATGTTTCGGTGCCGTGCGCATGGACGCACAGAACACAGCCCATCACTACCTTAAGATGGGCCGCTTCGCAAAATCGAAGGGCAGGGTGTTCAGTACTCTTTCTTTGTGACTTCGCTCTCTTTCGATCTACGCAACAGAATGGCCCTCATTAAATTTTTGACACTTGCATTCCTTCTGCAGCAAGTCACAGGCGAGACAGATTGTTTCTTTCCAAATCATCAGCGAGCAGAGAACTTCACCACTTGCAATGCCGGCGCAGCGCACGCTGCCTGCTGTCGCCCGGAAGATGTTTGTCTGTCGAACGGATACTGTCTGCAGCAGGGCGCCGGCCTTCCCAATCGTCTCATTCGAGGCGGGTGCACGGATTACACGTTCTCCAGTTCAGCGTGTCCAGCAAAATGCGCCGACAGTAGGTAGTATGACGGAGACGATTATCTTCACAATACTAATGACATGTCGCAGCCGCACAAGACGTACCGGTGACCATATATCTTGCACGCGACAGCAGACCGAATGGCGACTTCTGCTGCGCCAGCAATTTCAATGTCACGTCCGGAAACTGTATAGTCCCAAGTGGTGGAAGCTCAAGGCCGTTTCCACTCAGTCCAGGCACCGTCATCTACGACCGCAGCACGGGAGACCTACTACCACAAAATTGGACTGCCACTGCGCAAGAGCCTGGGGTGGCGGGCGCTTCGGATGGTGGTAACAACGTCAGCATGGGTGCGATCATTGGCGTTGCTGTACCACTCGCCGTTCTCCTTCTGGCAGCTTTGGCTGGCTGTTTCGTACTTTGGAGGCAGCTGAAAAAGGCGAAAGCGGCGCAAAGTAGCGCACAGCATAGCGGTGAATGGTCGGAGGGGAAGGATTCAAGACCTGAAGAGTACGATTATGGGACTGCGCCGGGCTATGTTGCAGTGGCCAACGAGAAGTCGGATCGGTTGCAACATCATCCTGAGCTACCATCACCGGACCAGCGACATTCCCAACCACACTATGCTCAAAAATACATCGCCGAAGCACCTACCGAGGGCGAGGTCCAAATGGCGGACAGCCGGAGCGTTGGCAGGTGACATTGGGCCAGCAAGACATGACACCGCCAGAGCCACATTGTTTGGTCCAAGAGTAGGTGCGAATGTAGCATTATGAATCAGAGCGACACGGCCCAGGAGCTGAGAGTGCATGTGATCAGATGCGCGCTCAGCCCGCGCTGTGATACCTTTACTAGCAGCACAGCTCGCCTTCCGATCTCGACTTTCACCAGATTGCTGCCTTGCTCCACTTGTATATGAGGATAACATGTGCACCCAGTATTGGTCCAGAATAGATGAGCGCCTGGTTGGATATGCCAAAAAGTGTCGAGTGCAGCACTCTCGCGGCTGAACTTCTTGCAGCCTGGCAAAGTCCACTGTTAGTTATTGCTTCGTACAAGCCATTAAGTTATTATGTGCTCGAGATTTAGCCGTGTAGACTTTCGATGGTGCATCCGATATCGAGCAGAACGAGATGAAGCCGCCAGAGTACAAATTGTCTGGCGAGTGAAGTGAGAATGTAGACTCCAGCGAACCGGAGAAAACACGATTTGCGATGACAGCAATTCTTGGCAGCGCGGTCCGGGATCTGCCGCAGGAAGGAGCAACGAACGTCAAGCTTCAGCATTGCACGAGAAACAGCAGTTCACCACTCCACTCCACCACAACCACCATGTTCCTCCGCCGCGCCGCTCCTGCGCTCGCCAAGCGCGCTGTGTTCCGGCCAGCTGTCACGCGCTCATTCGCGCTCTCCGCCCGCCAACGTACGCTCGCCAATGGCATTCCCGAAAAAGGCCGACCATGCACGCGCAAACAGATCACTAACAAGCTGCAGGAAGCGAGCGTGATCCTCATATTGGCGAGCCAACTGGACAGCTGAAGAAATTCGAAGGTGAGAGGCCGGAGTTGAAGGACGAGAGACAGCAGCAAGAGGACAATGGCTGAGTCCAGCGTGAATAGAAATTAAGGATGAGCACGACCTTCTTCCACCTGGAGCCAAGCCAGGTACTATCCCTACCGATCTCGAACAAGCGACCGGTCTCGAGCGGTTGGAAATTCTCGGAAAGATGCAGGGTGTGGACATCTTCGACATGCGTCCTTTGGATGCCAGCAGGAAAGGTGAGACACGAACTTAGTAGCCGGGTAAAGAGGAGAGCTGACATCTTGTTCAGGCACGCTCGACGACCCCATCACCGTGAAGTCTTTTGGTGACGAGCAATACGTTGGCTGCACTGGATGCCCTGCTGACTCGCACGTTGTTATTTGGCTCGTAACATCTCGCGACCGCCCCATTGAGCGCTGCCCAGAGTGCGGTAGTGTGTACAAGCTGGAGTATGTTGGTCCTCAGGATGATGGCCACGGACACGGCCACGATCACGGACATGGACACGCGGATACCGATGGCTCACACAACTTCGAGGGAGAGCCAAAGACCATGGCTGATTTCGTCAAGCCAAGCTACAGATAGGCTCACAACAGGCGTACGGGGGCGAGAACGTAGAGGTGTATGCGGCAGTTGTGCTGAACAGAGCAGGGTTGTAACATATCATCGTGTCGATAGCTGCGACGAATGCTAGATGTAAAGAAGAAACCCTCGGTGTATCAGGTACGCTCTGCTTCGATGCTATCAACAGGATCTCCAGAGGCTACTTACGGCGTGCAGTCGAGGATGTTTCATGAATGCTCAAGTAAATTCCTTCGAGCGGCACGCCAGGTTCGCCGCAGTTTCCTTTCCACCAAACCAGGTCATTGCGCCGGGCGTGTAAAAAGTCTCTATTTCCTCCACGGCACCCCACCTTCTCTGTCCTCCAAGATCCATCTCCTTGTATACCAACTCCTCGCCTCATACGCTCTTCGTAGGCACCGGAACGTCAAGCAAATCCCATCTTTTCCACAAATCGTCAGCCCTTTCAGCTCTCACATCTGGACCCATCCACTTGGCAAGCACTTCTCGCGTTCGAGGGTTAATTGCTTTGATGACGGACTCCTTCGATTCACCTTGCTCAAGGCGAAAATTGAAAGCTGTCCACATATGGATAACGTGATCGACAACGGCCTTCTCGATGTTAGGCTTATTGATCTGCGTATTGTGGGAGATAAGTCCCTCGGATATCAACCTGGCTGCTGTAGCATCGATATTGGGAAATTGGTCCAGAACCTTGCGACGGACGTCCCAGTGGGCGGTGCGGAGAGGTCCAGGTAGGTCAGCCCACGCGAGACGAGCATCGTTGCCCTTTCGACAGTTTCGGACTGCTTCAGTGTGGATGCTAGAAGGGACAACATAGCCGGTTGACCGCCGCTCGTGGTTGAAAACTTCGTAAACTATGCGTCCTCTTGCGAGAGACATATCCCGCGCATATTGGAGAATGGCCACTGGCTCTTCCACACCAATGAATTTGAGGCCGGCCGGCAATTGAACTCTGCTCGTCACTCGCACAACGTGCCCTTCTTGTACAGAAGCACTTGCCATACCCGATTCCGCAGTGTCTTTGCTCGTACGAATCATCGCATGGCACTTTCATTAGATTGATGTCCTAGGGAGTTCAGTCAGGAAGAATTTTGAAAGCACCCTGGCTACTATTAGCAGTTTCTTTGTGTCTGCTTCTCTGGCGTTGCCCAGAGGTGGCTGCTTTCGGACATGCTTTCACTGCAGTCACATGTTGTATTGCAGGTACTAAGTCTTCGACTGCCATAATCGCGAGCTGGGTCAGTAGTGAGCATCTGGTAGCTAGCTCTATCGCGAACAGAGTACGGAGTGATCGGTTCTGCAAGTGAACATATATACACCGTAAAGCAGCCAAGCGATTTGTGCGGCATTGAGACCTAGATCGAGGCCTGAGAAAAGGGTAGCACTGCTGCAGAGCTTGTGCGGACACATGCAGTTAGCAGTCATGCTGCACGCTGCCTGGAGTGTCGCTCATACGGCGAAGCCAACTGGTCAAATGCCATGTGTCTTGACTCTTGCGAGTCGTGGCGATACTCGGGCATCAGCAAGGAATGGAATTCGTCTCACGTTATGAATGTACGATCCCACCGACCAGGTCACCAAGATATTCAAAAGGCATGGGAGTTTGAGAGAGGACGAAGTGTTGCAAGTGAGGTCAGTTGTAGAACGCAGGCTTGGCACTAAACTCTCCTACCTAAGCTCGTCGCGTCCTGCGTGTTCACCTACTTCTA
>JAASLG010000373.1:0-25483 GCA_013365235.1 Cercospora sesami | reverse complement strand
CCTGGTCTCTTCCATTTCGTGACTGTAAATCAGACAAACTTGTTGTATTCCTCAATCATATTACTGACAACCCCCAGAGACCAGATCTCAAGCCGCCAAGGTGGAAGGTCAACATCTATCATGAAGAGCTGCTCAGTCCCGGATACTGGTTTGTGGCCCCTCGAGAACCCCTTGGCGCCGAAGAAGTTGTTGGGCCATGGGTTGGACCAGCGATCTATGATGGACAGGGTGAGCTGATCTGGAGCGGAGCCGCACTATTCCGCAATACGATGACCGATGATTTTCGCGTCAGTAACGTTGGCGGTCAGGATCTGATGACGGTCTTACATCAAGAGAAAGGTCAGGGAGTTGTTGTCCGCCCTTCATATGGCGTGAGAAACGCCATTCGTTTTGGCGATCCGCGAGCAATCAATATTCACGAGTTTCATTTTGTGGACAATGGTGCTCGGGCTCTTATCATCAGAAGCAACAAGACGGTGGCAAGCACCGAAGACTCCCAATCTGTTGGATTAGCTGAAGGGTGTATCGCAGAGTTTGATGGTTTCGAAGAATTCGAGACCAGTACGTGGGAGTCAGTCTTCAGATGGAACGCCTTTGGTCGCATCGGACTCAATGAAAGTACCGCAGATGACGGCACTGCTATCGACACGAAATGCGACAGAGGATGGGACTTCCTACACGCGAATTCCGTGGACAAAGATGGTGATGGAAATTACTATCTAAGCGCTCGCTTCACGGACACAATCTACAAAATATCGCAGGTGGACGGAAACATAATTTGGCGATTGGGAGGCAGCAGATCTGACTTCGATATGGCTGGCTTGAAGTTTTCCGGACAGCACAGCGCGCGCATAATTGTCTCAAACCATACGCGTACGGTCCTTTCCATTCTCGACAACGCAATCAAAGACGAATTACAACCGACTCATCCGTACTCGCGAGGACTTCTGCTTTCCTTGCGCACAGATACGACGCCAATGACTGCCACAACGCTGGCTGAATATAGCCATCCGCATGGCGTTGGGGCGTATGCGCATGCGCGAGGCAATCTCCAAATGCTCCGCGATGGCAATGTCTTCATTGGTTGGTCTAAACAAGCAGTACACAGCGAACACACGAGCGATGGCAAGCTCATCATGGACGCACAATTGATACCTGAATGGCTCGGATCGTATCGCAATTACAAATTCCCCATGGTTGGCCGACCACACGAGAGGATTGCTGTGGTCGTGCGAACTACTGAAGATGGTACAAATGTTTGGGTGTCTTGGAATGGCGCGACAGAAGTCACTCAGTGGAATTGCTATAAGAACGACAGGGTTGCATCTCGAGAGATCAGGACACTGGTTGCTTCAGCAAACAAGACAGGTTTTGAGACGCAGCTGCTAATTGGCGAGGCGGTGGCGAACATCACACTTGAAGCTGTGGCCAGAAATGGCACCGTCCTGGGCAGCTCTGGATTTGTTCGAGTTAATCGTGCAGATCAATCGAGGGCCGGGCAGAGCAAAGGCGACGCTGGGCGAGCAGACAGTGCCATATTTTCTGCACGTCGTGTGAGTTGGCTTGTGCGACAGCAGCCTTCGATGTTCATTCTAGCCTTGGTCTTATCATTGCTGTTGATGCATGTGGCTCGACGACGGCGGCGTCTGCGTTGGTCGTCATTCAGGAGTCTTGGGCAGACGAATACAAGTCAGCCAGCGATGGTGGAAGGGGCCTCTCGACGGAGTTTGTACACTTGAAGAATTGTCCAAGACAACATTTATCTACTGAGTCCATTCTATCACGCCACCGCAACATAAGATTATTGTGTTACGGAGAGACCTGAGCAAAACATCCCGAAAGGCACAGCAGCGGGTTACTCCCATGAACCGATGCCATAGACGTCGAAGAATGACACGTATGATGTTGTTGGCGTAGGCAAGAACAAGGCCATTTGACCTTATTTGATGGATCACCATCGTTGCAACCACAACGCTATTCGTACAAAGACAGCTGTGGCGCTTGAGCCCAACCACTCATTAACTACTGCACGATCGCGAACCGAGCGAACGCCCTGGCACCTATACCGGGCAAATCGAGCTTCTCTGTTTTTCCTCCTCTCAGACTACTGCCAAAGTGGAGCGACGGTTTCAACAGCACGCTCAACCACAGCGCGAACACGGTCTCCCAACGGCTTGATCGCGCATTCAACTTCCAACTTCTCAAGCCAGACTTTCGCGACACTCTTATCAACCCGGATCTCCACTCCCGGTACAGGAATACCGAGGGAGACTAGTCGAGCTAGTTCCTGCTGCTGAAGCTTCTCCAAATCAACTTCCTCTGCCTCATTCTCGCCATTGGTCTCTGGTGTTGCAATTTTCGGCTTGTTGATCGGGTTGACGGCCTCCTCACCAAATTGTGCCTCGAGGAACATGAAAAGTCTGTTCAATCGCTCCTCTGGAGTCAGGTTCGCGTGAAGATTTCTCTTGCCGGCGATTGCGCTGTTCCCTTGCTGTGCGCCGTGGTTGTGGCTGTGAAGTTTGGAGCTTTGCTTGACTGCAGCAGGCGAGCTCTCCACTGTCAGCAGCACGGCCATCACAGCGTCAGCAATCGCATCGTTGGTGGCATTGCCTTCCCATTCAAGCTCCACGAGTCCGTTCTCTTGGCAAATAACACGCACACATCCTCCCATGACTTCGAAGATCGTCGCATGATGAGATGGAAGTTCTTCGTCGGCTTCCTCTTGTTTGCCATTCGCATTGACTTTCCCGTTTGCGCTATTGCGGGTGACGTCTATCGTGCCAAAAGTGCCTTCCAAGGCCCATTTGATCAGATCTGTAGAGGCAGAGGCCAGTGTCAATCGTTGTCGGCAGACAATTGTAGTTGTTGTAAGACCAGCGTATTCCTTCAAGTCCTCAGGTGCCATGAGTGAAAGTTTGAAATCATTCTGAACTAACACTCCAGAGATGACTTGACCTAGAGACGAAGTTTGATCGAATTCCGATTTTGGCTTCTTGACAGCACCTTCGGCCATTTCTTCGTCCTCATCGCTTGTCGCAGATGGACTTGGTAACATTGTTGGAGGCTGAACCAGGGATGCTAGCCGACCAACAACTCGAGCGACCTTCTCTTGCCGGAAAGGTATTCGCACCTCCTCGCAGTTGGCTGGGGAGTAGACTTTCATCTTGCCGGTTCCTAACAGTCTAGACTTGAGCCTGTTCATGTTGTGCTTCTCGCCGTGGACAAGGATGACGACAGGAGCGGCCACTTCCTCGATGAACTCTCGATTCTCCTGGCCATCAACGTGAACGGCAAAGTTGAACTCTTGCACTGTGCATCTCCTCGGAATCTGTTGTCTTTCGCCGTCCGGCCCGCCCGCCTTTTTCCCTAGCACATTGCCTGCCGAACGATCCATAGTCACGGCAGTGATGTGATCAGGCTCTAGCAGAAGATTCTTGGCCATTGTCCCTTCGACGCTGTATCCCGTGATAATGACACCGTTCTTCTGGTCCGGCGCCCAACGCTCGAGCAGTGCACGTGAAGGGCCATTCTGCAACATTCCAGGCGAAGCCAGCACCACACTACCGCCAACATCCTCGAATCGGTCGACTCCTTTGAGTGCACGAACGAATTGAAAGTCCCATGGCCCAGCAGTACCGCCCTCTCCGACGGAGGTGCCGGCGGCACTGGCTTGGAATTTGGACTTGATCCTGTCATTCATGTCGTCGACATATGTCTGGTACACAACCATGACCTTCCGGGCAAGACCAGAAGCGTAGTAGATTGGAAACTTTCGATACTCCTCATGCCTCTGCCAGTGGTCCTCCAAAATCAGAAGCAATTCCTGGGTGTTGCCAACAGCAGTTGTAGGCATGAGAACTCTGCCGCCGCGGTTCAAGATTGTTGTTATCGACTTGATGAGCGCATTCTCACGCTCTTGTCGAGGCGTCCTGGTACTGATGCCAAAAGTCGACTCGGTAATGAGACAATCGATCTTGACATTTCGAGGCACTGCTGCTGGAATCAAATGCCGATCATTCTCGCGAGAATAATCACCCGTGAACAGAATGTTGAGCCCGGCGATCTCGATAAGGTACATGCAGGCGCCGAGGACGTGGCCAGCAGGGTACGGAGTGAATCGAATGCCATTGTGTGAGTGAGTGGTGTGGAACGAAATGGTTTGTATCATGGGCAGGGTTGAGAGGATGTCTTGTTCCGTGTATAATTGGCTTACATAGCCGTCCGTGCCAGATGTGGATGAAGCTGGCGTATGCGTATTGTGCACACGCACAGCATCTTGGGTCGTCCATTTGTAGATGGCTTTGGTGGGGTGCGTCATATAGACCTTGCCAGCGAAATTCGTCTTAGATAAGACATAAGGCAGAGAAGCGGAGTGGTCCTGATGAAAGCTGGGGCAGCTCGTTAGCTTGCACTCCGACGCGCTATCTAGACATGCATGTTGCGGGCAGACGGTGCAGGGGGCTGAGGGACATGAGCAAAGAAAGTAAAGGGCAAGAGGCGGACAGCTGGCATACAATAGCTACAGGATCTACTCTGCTGCTGTAGGATTTGAGTAGTGAGCTCGACGAGATGCGACATCGTGAAGGACCGACTTTCCTACTCTACCGCCAAGCCACGCGACCGACTGTAGCCCCGCTGTCCGAGAAACTGGAATGCACTTACTGTGTGATTAAGAGCAAATCGACGGTGCTCAGGTCGAACTCGTCGTAGAAGGGCAGCGCACCCAAGCCCTCGTAGGATGGATGAATGCCCGCATCCAGCATGACCGTTTTGCCCTTGTACTGTATGATATGACAGGATCTGCCCACCTCGTTGCCGCCTCCAAGCGCGAGGAACATGAGCTCATCTGAGGGGTCTACAGGTTCTTCATCCTCCGGCGCCGCATTCATGGCCGAGTGCGCGCGTTTCGTCGCCATGGGCGATCTCGTGCGCGACGCGCAACGGCGGAAGGGAGGCGGGTGTTGTCAGCCTGTAATAGTGGCGGCAAGCGCGTCAATCGCGGCGGCACTTGCACAATGATGCGTCTAGGGCCGTGGCCGTCAGTGAGGCGATGAAGGTTGATGTGATATAAGGTGAGGTGGAAGTTCGAGTGAGAAGCTGTGTGGAGAGCCGCATGGGTGAATGCGAGGTGCAGCTTTCTCGGCAGTGCCCGGCCGCGCCGCCGCTCAGAGTCAACTCTGCGCACGCTTCTGCCGTGACATCGACACGCCCAGCAGCACGAAACCGCCTACACCCACCGCCGCCGGCCGCGCACCGCCCCTTCGCGACCATCCGACGACCCGAGCGCATTTTTACTCGAAGAGCGCCGACGAGCAGCGAGCATCTGATGAGAGCGGCAGGAGCAGACGGCCACTGAGGAGGCGTCACCTCGCGTGAGGAGGACAGGACAGGACCACGACGGCCGCAGCCTCTCCTTCGTCGTGCTTGGCCCCAATCGCCAGTCGCATCCGTCGCGTCTCCTCGCATCGACAGAGCGCAGGCGACATCCATTTGTGCCAGTTGAGGCGTCGCCGCGATGGCCTATCCGATGCAACCCCAGGCCCCCAAGCAGCCGCCGAACCCATACCCGCCCTACGGAGCTCCGCCGTCTGCCTCTCCTCCCGCCCAGTCCGCATTTGCTCCGCCTGCTAAGCGACAGCGCCTGTCTCCAGATCCTAGGTCGCCCGCTGGCAACAGTCCGGTGTATGCGCAGTCGCCCGTGTACGGAAATTATGGTCATTCGCCGGTGCAGTCTCCATATGCGCAGCAGTATGCGTCGCCGCAGGGTTCATTCAATACACCTCAGCAGTATTCACCCCCGGCCGGACAGTGGCCAGCTTCACAGCAACAGCAGTCGCAATACCAGTCCATTCAGCAGCGGCCGACCCAAATTAGCCCGCCTCCGCCGTCTAGCTCACATTTGATGCCCCCTCCGCCCCGCCCCAAGGAGGACAAGGATGAGAAGATTGGAGTCGATGATATTGGTGACAGTCTATTCGGCAGCGGCATCAATCTGAAGGACGAGGAGAACTATCTGCACAACACATGGCACAATCGTCACGCGCAGAATGAAAGCTTCCAGACGAATAACTCTACGTCATTCGGCTCAAATGGCTCGAGCGGAAACAATAGCTATGGGTACTTAACCCAAGGCACATCATTTGGCAGCCAAGGGCAGAATGGCGCCTTCGCAGGAACTACCGGCCGGCCACTGTCGCAGGAGGATATCGAGAGCGAAGCACGGAGAAAGCGAGAGCAGGCAGCTAGAAGACAGGCAGAGCAACAGTCCCATCACTTGAATAACCAGTTCTTGCTGGGAAACTGCGTGAGGAAGCGAATGCACCAGCGAGCGATGGAGAATGGGGTGAAACTCGACATCAATGGCGTCTACGTCCGGAACCCCGAACCGCAGCAACAGCCCCAGGTCATGGTGAACGGTGATGGCACGACAGGAATCGCTGTCGTAAAGACTAAGCCAGAAGCCATGATCGAATCGGGTGTGACGTACGAGCACATGCTTACGCTTCTGAGTCTGGCCGCCCAGGAGCGTATGCGAGGAGTAGTAGACGAGGCGTACGCTCTGGCACGTGCTCGACGGTATGGTGATCATGGTAGAGTAATTCCTGCCGATTTTGCAAGCATCTCCACTGGGCTCGGCAAGCAGAGTCAGGAAACCATCGTACCGCATAGTGTAACCGGTTCGCAATGGGACCGACCTGCGGAAACGCCTCTAGAAGAGAACAACGGTGATGCACAGGTCAATGGGCTGAAGTCTACACCATCACCAGGACCAGTGCAGACTGTTGCATATCAGGGGAGCTTGCATCTCAAGCTACGTGAAATCGCAGCGAAAGACGCGCAAGCAGAGAAGGAACGTCTCAAGAAACGCGAGGCCCGGAAGCGCAAGGCTGAGTCGGGCGAGGGCGCAACCCCCATGGACGTTACTCCTGATACACCCACCGAGGCAGTTGCCCCAGCCGCACCGAAGATCAGCAAAAAAGAACAGAACAAGAAAGCAAAGGAACAGACGGCCACTACCGTGGCAGCGGCCCTGACTCAATCAAATCAGACGGCTGCCATGATGGCTCTTGGAGGCAAGAAGAACAGGTACTCGTGGATGAACAAACCAGACAGCAAGGATCCGACCGCCAACCGCTTCGCCAAGCCTGCCAGCGGAACATCGACACCAAAGCCCCAGTCTGGGCCGCAAAATGGTCCCGCTGAGGCGAAAAAGGTCGAAGAAAAGAAGGCACCCCAATGGGGCGAATGGCGCGAAGATGACATCCATGGTAAAGGCGTTGAGCTTCGCGACCTCATTCTCATTCTGGATCGAGACGGCAAGGACAAGCGGACGTTGGCTAAGGCGTTGATGAAACTACCCATCGACTCCAAGTAGGGCTGTCCGGGTCGACTCCGGCGAAGACTTGGGCGAGATACTGTTGGGTCAGCTAGTGGAAGAGTTCTTACAGCTTGATGCAGCGCATCCATCTTGCCTGCTTGCCCCTAGTTCGCCAAGATCCATTCATGGAATATGGTACTCCAGCTGCGCAGTATGCTCAATGTTGCCTCTGATATCGGGACTCCGACTATGAGGACTTGTAGAGGGTTGGTCACGAGCTTTCAGATGTTCTTCGTTCTCATGACTGTTGTGAAGTTTCTAGCGAGGCGTTGAGGATGGGTGGGATGAGAAAGCAGAAAGGCTGCTTGAGCACAGAGGCTCCCTGTATCTACACTTCGAGACGTTGTCCAAATATTACTTCAACTCCTGAGATGACTGAATACTGGGCGTCTATGGCACAATCCGTCTCTGCCATGCTTATGGTTCTCGATTGAGATATTTGGTCTTAGGGATGGCTTGGAGAAGGCACAGTCTGCAACCCAAAAATGTAAAAGCGAACTGAAATTGCTTTACGCAAACATATAAATTGGTAATACTAGGTGCTCGCTAATCGAAAGATCTCTATCTTACAATGCAGTCCACTCCTTCAACGCCACGCCAGTAGTCAGACAGAGGATTCGTAACTTCGTGCTTACAGCGCACAGCACTGTCGTATGCCTTATCGCCTTCCTGTTTTCCGGCCGTCGCATTCACAGTTGCTTATCAAACAGAACGCCGCAGCAAATGCTTATATCAGTACCAAAGAGTAGGTCTAGCCACTGCCCCTTTGCACCACCTTCCTTCATCCTAAACGATGCATACTCGAACCGTGTAGCCCCAACGTCGGTAGCCACTAATTGTTCAGAACAGCCCATTCCAAGACCTCGAGCGCCATGAGCACAAGTAGAAGCGTGCTTGGGAAAATGACGACCACGTAGCTTGCCACGAGCAGACTCGACATCGCGCCCATGAAGACATTGTTCAATTGGCAAATTTGAGCCAATTGTAATGCTGACGGTGCACCTGTGAGCAGGAAGCACACAATGATGAAGATTGGATCGTCCAGAATCGATACCGGCACAAATTTCGCGGTCAATGCCAAAACGGGAGCCATGATGATCACTGGCATTACCATTCTGCTGAGGAGGGAAGCATAAAGCAGCTTCCGTTCTTCTTTCTTCTCCTCGGGTGTGCTTGCCAGCTGATCCTGTGGGAGGGTCGATCGAGCGAGATTTGCGCCCAAGACGACCAGAATCAACGGAACGGCAACGTTACCACTCTGCTGGATAGCACGAGTAACAGAGTTGCGAATCAAGGTGCCGTCGTGGAAAAAGAGATCTTGCAATTTGGGAATGCTGGCCACAATGAGTGCAGCCAACATGGCCCAAAGTGGAGGATTCATTTGCCTCCATACTCCTGCCCAGAACTTGCTGTTGTAGTAGTGGAAAGTCTTCAAGACCTTCTGCACTGGAGCCGGAAGAGCGCGGAAGAGGTTCGCGAAAAATGTTCCAACTGTGGCCCAAAATCGTCTGGCATGGAGCACAATGGTGTTCTGAACACGGTACAGCGGAGCCTTCCATCTGCCAGACTCATCTGCTGCAGAACGCGAAGATTGTGTTCTCGAAAATTGCGGAAACTGGGTGATGGAGTTGGTCGAAACAGAATGAATGCTATCGGCGTCTTCACCTCTGTTGCGGCGAGGCAATTTTCGGGGCTCGGTGCAGATGTCGTTGCCATTTGCCGGCGCAGCAGGTACGATTTCGTGTCGCAGGTCTTCGCGAGAAGCTGTCAAGGATGAGCTGGGCGTGCTTTCAGAAGCACTGTTGAAACCAGAATCGCTGCCTCCGATCCCCTTGATCACATTGTCGTGCTCGTCAGTCCACGGTCCATCCTCAATCAACCGATCCCTCTCTTCGTCGTCATCTCCTCGCTCGGATGGAGTGTATGCGTGAGCTGGCTTCAGCAGCACACTGTATCCCCATGTCCATCGTAGAAGCTGGCCCAGTTGTTGAAAGATCAACAGATACAGGATGCCTCTTGCTCCCACTTCGTTGTCATTGTCACCCGGTATCCGATCCCAATGTAAGCCGCTGATAGTCTTGCTCAGACTGAGCACCAGAGATATGGGCAACGAGTTCGAATTTCCAAAGACGCCCATTGCCAACACAAAGTTCTTCTGCATCTTCTTATCTTTCTTTCCAAAACCAAAGAGGCGAGCCATTATCTGTGCCGATATGTACGACACCAATGTCTGTACCACAAAAATGAAGGGAATGACGGCGAGGTCCGCAAGCTTATCGGCATTTAGCTGACTTGCCAGTTTCGTGAAGATGAGGCATGGCGTAAAGACCATGGTGTTCAGCTCGGCCAAGAATTTCTGGCTGTTGGCATCGAACATGCCCGTGATTGCCACCAGGTAGCCAGGTAGGGCCACAAATACAACTTCCAGCACTGCTTCTGACACCAGGCCAGCCAGATGCAGGAAGTTGGGATGCGACTCATGGGCGGTGGATGTGATGGCGTCCATGGTGATGTTGGCAGCAGCGTCCCATATCGGATAGCTCGCTGGTATCGACTGGTCCGTCACTGTGCGCCGTTGTTTGAAGGCGACAAGAGAAGCGCTGGCGAGTTCGCGCAATCGGAAGGATTTGGGAGTGTCGAAGAGCATGGCGGGCGACGGTCAATAGGGCGGCTGGCTGTGGGTCGGATGGGCGGCGGCGAGCCGACGCGGCTTTGTTGCGGTGTGCGCGCTGCTTTGTCCTCACGGGGGTGAGGCAATGGGCAAGAAAGCGAGCGTGAAGACGTGTAGCGGCAGCTGGCGCTAAGTAGGAAGCTTCGAAAGTGTCCCCGGCACGCTTCACGCGGCCCACGTGGCGGTGGTCAACATATTCAACAGGGTGTAGGCGGGCAATTGGGCTGGTAGATGGCAGAAGTCGTCGGGGAAGGAGGAGAGGGCGGATTCGGAGAATGTCGCTGGGTGCAGGGCGGTGTTGTCGCAGTCTAGTCGCGCTTGGCTTCATCACCTCATGGTCTTGGCTGCTTGCCCCAACCCTGCTTGAGGTGCACACCCGCAGACCACAGGCAAAAGGTTAAGCGGTGCTCGCGCCTCACCTCGCTGCCGCGCCTTTCCACGTTACTGGTGCGGTGTTTGACCTCAGGCCTGAACCCCGGCCAGACCCAACTGTTCCACACATGTGTTGATGACCTCTGTCTTGTTTACAATATCGCCCCATTCACTCACGCACGACCTGAAAGCCACTGCTCCCACTGCTCCGTCTGCTCCTTCTGATGTCGGACATATGGCGGCGAGTGGCTCCCGCCTCCGGCTGCCTATCAGAAGTTGTGTGACGAGTAGCGGTCCAGCGTTATCGCTGTACTGTCTATCATGATGGCCATGCGCATCAATGGACTGTGCCAAGCGGTGATGCAAGTGCTCCAGCGCGCACTGACGCTAGTCCATGTTTCCACGCAGAGCCGATGCTGTGCTGCAATGCGATCAATGGCGCGCACAGGCAAGCCACAGCGGAAGCAGTCTTGAATACTTCATCGACGCTCGTCTCTTTTGCACGCGGGAATGTGCGATGCAGGTGTACGTTGCGCAACTATGATGACTTGCTTTCGCGCTCGCACCGCCCTGTTTCCCCCTCTCGTCTCTGCCTTCCGCTCCGGAGTGTCCACGTCCTCGGCTCCATCTCCGTTCCGCCATCGAAGTCTACTGTCCACTGCACCTGTGAACAGAAATCCTATTTCCTCTGCGCCACACTGCCGATCGTGGCTCTGATCCGTATCCCGCCAAATCGCCCGCACGCGTGAACAACCTTCGTCTGCGTGTCCCTCCCCAGCACCACCGCCGCTGCTGTTGAGCGGGCCACGGCTGCCTGACGCCTGCAGAGCCTGCGACCGGAGCGCATCCACCTCCGTCCACCGACCGTCACGATCATCGAGAACCGCGTGGGCTCCGCAGCCAACCTACCACGTTGACCATGTCGTCAGAACCAGAGTCACCACTCGATTCTCCCTCGCCGCCCACCTCGCCCGATGAACTCAACTCTCCGCTCACCAGTCCTGACCCAACACGAGTGACCTCTCCAACAGTGCAACGGATGCAGTCGGACACGAGCGTACCGTCCAGCATGGCCAACATGACTGCTTCCTCCACCGCGCGGGGCCAGCTGGACGCAGCACGCAGACCGGCGGGAGCGACGTTCGCGAGAGGGAATCCACCTACCATGAACCCCGATATTGCCGCGCGTATGAAAGCCTTCACGCTCAATAGGCAAGGCCCAGCTACGCCGCAGCCCGATCGCAGCCCCATCAGTCCGCCTTCAGCTGGTCAAGCAACTCCGGGAGGATTTCCCTCGAACTTCAGACTACCGCCTGGAATGCAACGGCCCTCTCCAGCTCCAATGCACTCCTCGCCCGCTGTCACGGGAGCTGGTAAGCCCATGTCTTTGGCTGAAAAGCGAGGCTTGAAGCTGCCTGGAGGCCTACCTGGTTCTGGTCCCGCTCCTGGCGGACCAGGTGCTCCTGCTGGCAGGGTAAGGCCGCCAGGAATGACCCTCTCCAACATGGGTGGTGGTGGTGCTCCGAATGGTGACGCGTCTGGTCAGCAACCCACGAAGCCCGAGACCGCGATGGATAAATATGCCGATATGATCGACACCAAGACTGGAGCGCTCAGGTTCAAGGGAAAAGCAACGGTGCACGGTGGGGGAATTGACTTCACCTCAGGCAAAAGCTTTAGTATCAGTCTGGATGAGGTGGACACCCTCGATGAGCTCGGGAAAGGCAATTATGGTACAGTGTACAAAGTGCGACATGCGAGACCGAAATTTAGAAAGACTGGCCAAGGGTTGGCGGGTAACAAAGCTCGTGGACCACTCGCAGAAGAAGAGCAAACTCCAACATCGCCCACACGGCCCAGCAACGCCAGTACGACTCCCACCAACGCTACAGCTCAGCAAGCGTATGGAAGAGGCGGAACAACTGGCATCGTCATGGCGATGAAGGAAATGCGTCTGGAACTGGACGATGCAAAGTTCCAATCTATCATCATGGAATTGGACATCTTGCATCGATGCGTTTCACCCTACATCGTGGACTTCTATGGCGCTTTCTTCCAAGAAGGTGCTGTATACATTTGCATGGAGTTCATGGACGGCGGCAGTTGCGACAAAATATATGGAGATGGTGTTCCGGAGGGGGTTTTGAGAAAGATCACATATTGTACAACGCTCGGCCTGAAATCGCTCAAAGAAGAACACAACATCATCCATCGCGATGTGAAACCTACGAACATCTTAATGAACACGAGAGGACAGGTCAAGATCTGCGACTTTGGCGTGAGCGGGAACTTGGTGGCGAGTATAGCCAAGACGAATATTGGTTGCCAGTCCTACATGGCGCCAGAGAGAATATCAAGTGGGGGCGGCGGCGCGCCAGGAGGCGCTGTTGGAACATACAGTGTGCAGTCTGATATTTGGTCACTGGGTTTGACGATCATTGAGTGCGCTCTGGGGCGATACCCCTATCCACCAGAGACTTATGACAACATTTTCTCGCAACTCGCTGTAAGTATCAGGAGCTGCACAGGAGGCATGACATGACTGACAGGTGATACAGGCAATCGTGGATGGCGACCCTCCTGACCTGCCGGCAGACACATTCTCTGAGGCTGCACGAGATTTCGTGGCAGGCTGTTTGAACAAGATTCCCAATCTCCGCCCGACATATCCTATGCTTCTACAACACGCCTGGCTTGCTCCTCTTGTGAAGCCCGAGACCATCACAGAAGAAGACGAAGATGCGGAAGCGGCGGCGGAGGCGGCGGCAGCAGCTGGCGAAGACGTTCCTGAGCCGAGTGCTCAGCTTTCGAATGTACCTTCGGAGGATGACGGCGGCTTCGTCGATCGCGAAGTGGGCGAATGGGTTATCGATGCGTTACGGAAGAAGAAAGAAGGGACACTGGGGCAGCACGCCAAACCTGCTCTCCACGCCGCACCTCTGGATGCGACTGGCAGCCGGTAGTGCGAGCCTGAACAGTGAAGACGGGTGGCAGTCGTTCTGTTTTGATTCTCATTCTCGCATCCATGATTGTTCCAAGTTCAGCGGAAAGGACGCCGGTTCGTTGCGAGTACGCAATTTGGTTTTGTTAGAGTCGATATTACATGGCAGAAAGCGATACAGTAGCATGGGACGGCATGGCAGGCAGGTGACAGGGTGATGCGTATGTATAGATGGGATATCTGGGCAGCCTGCAAAGACCTCGTGTAGAAGAGCAAACAATAAAGAGACCCGAGATGAAGAAAAGCATTCCTCGAGCTATGTTCATACATTATTGTGATACACTCCTGAGGAACATGTCGCAAGAACATCCCAGTGAAGATGAGCTTGCAACGAGCCGTTCATCGTGAACAGCCTCGAGCGAAATTTGGCAGTGGAATAATCTCGCTGGCTGTCTTATCGGACCTCGCCGCAAGGTCAGCTCGCGTCCAGGGCACAGACAAGAGCCTTCCAATGTCCTCAAGTACGAGTATCTCACCAGAAAAGCGTTGTCATGGCGTGAGCATGTCGATATGTATGGAGACACCATGTACACACGCATTTGCATGCACGAGTTGTGAGTGATGTCACGCCTGGAGTGGGGCACGATTCAGCCACGAGGGATGTCATGGCACGGAAACCTGCCGACGCTTCCAGTGGCTTCCTCACACATCGGGCACGAATCCGCCAGCATCGTCCAGTAGGATTGAGCAACTTCCACGTCTTTGGGCCGAAAGGCATATCTTTGCATGCTCTGTGACTGTTCCCATCCATCTTTCAACTTTTCGCATGAGCACACGTCGAATCTAGACTCACACTGTTGCGAGCTCACAAGAGCGATACTCGAGACCTTCGATTCCACTACACCACTTCTGACTTCCTGGTTTTCGACACACTACCGCCAACATGGCGAGCAATATGTCCTTCACAGATCGCGCGACCCAAGCGTTAGCAGAGGCACAGGATCTAGCACAACAGTACCAACATTCACAATTGATGCCTCTGCATCTTGCAGTTGCACTCATCGACCCACAACCAGACCAGTCAAAAGACCAGCAAACCAACAACTCACACGCATCACATGCTGCCAGCTCAGCACCTTTATTCAAACAGGTTATTGAACGGGCACATGGCGATCCACAATTGGCTGAGCGAGCACTGAAAAAGTCTCTGGTACGGATACCCTCACAGGACCCGCCGCCAGAGAATATCAGCGTAGCGCCAGCTTTCTCCAAAGTCCTACGAAGCGCGAACGAGCTCTCAAAAACACAAAAAGACTCCTACATCGCTGTCGACCACTTAATACAATGTCTGGTGCAAGACACGACGATACAAAAATGCCTCGCCGAAGCGAACATCCCCAACACCAAGCTTGTGGACCAGGCGATCCAGCAAATTCGAGGAACAAAGCGAGTTGACAGCAAGACTGCAGATGCTGAGGAAGAAAACGAAAACTTGAAGAAGTTCACAATCGACATGACAGCAATGGCACGAGACGGCAAGATCGATCCTGTCATTGGCCGCGAGGAGGAAATCAGACGAGTCATTCGAATCCTCTCACGGAGGACGAAGAATAACCCAGTACTCATCGGCGAGCCTGGTGTCGGCAAAACAACAGTCGTCGAAGGTCTGGCACGCCGCATCGTGGATGCTGATGTGCCAGCAGGACTTGCAGCCTGCAAGCTCCTCTCGCTCGATGTTGGTGCGCTTGTCGCCGGGTCTAAGTACCGTGGTGAGTTCGAAGAGCGCATGAAGGGTGTTCTGAAAGAGATTGAGGATAGCAAGGAGATGATTGTTCTCTTTGTGGACGAAATCCATCTGCTCATGGGAGCCGGTAGCTCAGGCGAGGGTGGCATGGACGCAGCAAACCTGCTCAAACCGATGCTTGCTCGAGGACAACTTCACTGCATTGGAGCCACGACCCTTGCCGAATACCGGAAATACATCGAAAAGGATCAGGCATTCGAGCGTCGTTTCCAGCAAGTTATGGTCAAGGAACCCTCAGTTGCCGAGACGATTTCCATATTGCGTGGCCTCAAGGAAAAGTACGAAGTGCATCACGGTGTTACAATCCAGGATGGTGCAATCATAGCCGCAGCCACTCTGGCAGCTCGCTACCTCACTCAACGCAGACTGCCCGACTCAGCTGTCGACTTGGTCGATGAAGCTGCAGCCGCGGTCCGCGTAGAACGCGAGTCTCAGCCTGAGGTTCTCGACAACATGGAGCGTAAACTGCGCCAGCTGGAAATCGAGATTCACGCGCTTGATCGCGAGAAGGATGAAGCGTCACAATCACGCTTGAGGGAGGCTCGAGCCGAGAAGGCCAACATTGAAGAAGAGCTCAAGCCACTGCGCGAAATGTACGAAACCGAAAAGATGCGATCAAAGGAGATTCAAGAACAAAAGATCAAACTTGACTCGCTTCGCAACAAGCTCGAGGAGGCTGAACGAACACGGGACCTGCAATCTGCTTCGGACATCAAGTTCTATGCCATTCCAGACACTGAGAAGCGCATCCGGGAGCTGGAGGCGCAAAAGAAGCAAGCAGAGGAAGAGGAGGCTGCTCGTCGCGGAGCGGCTGGTGACACCAATGCTCTGGTTGCCGATGCAGTGGGACCAGATCAGATCAACGAAATCGTCGCGCGCTGGACCGGCATCCCAGTCACGAGACTTCGGACCACGGAGAAAGAGAAGCTCCTACACATGGAAAAGGTTCTGGGCGAACAAGTGGTTGGCCAGAAGGAGGCAGTCACATCCGTTGCGAATGCCATTCGATTGCAGCGCTCTGGACTCGCCAACCCGGGTCAGCCGCCGTCATTCCTTTTCTGTGGTCCCTCCGGTACAGGCAAGACGTTGCTCACAAAAGCCCTGGCGGAGTTCCTCTTCGACGATCCGAAGTCCATGATTCGATTCGACATGTCCGAATATCAAGAACGACACTCGCTATCGCGCATGATTGGTGCTCCCCCAGGATATGTTGGACACGATGCAGGCGGTCAACTCACAGAGGCTCTTCGTCGCAGACCATTCAGCATTCTTCTCTTTGACGAGGTCGAAAAGGCTGCCAAAGAAGTCCTCACCGTCCTCCTGCAGCTCATGGACGACGGCCGCATCACTGACGGCCAAGGACGCATCATTGATGCCAAGAACTGTATTGTCGTGATGACATCCAACTTGGGCGCCGAATACCTGGCTCGACCGAATGCAGCTGATGGCAAGATTGACCCAACAACCAAAGAGCTTGTCATGACTGCCTTGAGAAACTACTTCCTACCAGAGTTCCTCAACCGTATCTCCAGCATCGTCATCTTCAACCGTCTCACTAAGAAGGAGATTCGCAGGATTGTCGATGTCAGATTACAGGAGATTCAAAAGCGGCTGCAGACCAATGGTCGCAACGTTCGCATCGACTTGTCGGACGAAGTCAAAGACTACCTTGGAGCCGCAGGATATTCGCCCGCCTACGGTGCCAGGCCGCTCGCACGACTCATCGAGAAGGAAGTCCTCAACCGACTGGCCGTGCTTATCCTTCGTGGTTCAATCAGGGATGGCGAAACTGCGCGAGTGGAGCTTGAAGATGGACACATTGTCGTCCTCCCGAATCACGGTGAGAGCGAAGCTTCTGAAGACGAAGAGATGTGGGATAGCGAAGACGATGCCGTTCAAGAGCTGACGAACGGCGATGGAGAGATGGATTTATATGATGACTAGAGCATTGCATGAGTGAGGACGGATAAAAGGCGTTGGCTGAACTGAACAGCGTTCTAGCGATGGGTTTCATGGGATACGGTTAACGAATTATGGTAATGGCAACGCACCTAGTAGATAGACCATTGAAAGTATGGATTGATGCTTTACTTCCAGCGAATGTGCCGAGTTACAAGTTTTGCGCCTATGATGATAGTGTCTCAGATATGCATCGAGTAGACATGGGCATCTCGTGGCCTTTGAACCTGGGCGAACCATTGTTTAGTGCGAACATGTTGATTGAGCAGTGGTCTATGCAAAGAAACAATGGCAGACGGCGGACGGCGACACGTTGCGCTTGAGGTGCGTGCGTGGGTGTTGCGCAAGCACCACACGACGACGGACCAGAATAGCAATGCTTGGCCGAAGCGAGCCGCATCAGGCGAGGCCTCCTGGCGGTCTGATCGGCGTCTGGAGAATGTCGCGCGTCCAGCATCACGACCAGCACCGCTGCTTCAGCGCCCCAACGCCCGCCGCTGCTGCATGTGCGCCCGTCCACCGCAGTATCACTATCACACCACCCCGTCGTGTCATCGCCTCGCGTCGGCAACAGGCATCTGCAGCGCACGCAAGACAGCTTCTGTGACCACTCTCTCCGCCTGGGCAGGGAGGCTGCTAAGCTTCGGCAAATCCGCCCGCGCGACTCGACAGAGGACACGTCCGCCAGCCCTCTCAACTCCCCATCCCTGGCTCCACACCCAAAACGCCTGATTTCGCCCTCGACGACCACGCCAGCTGGATCGCATAACACCGAAACCCACCTCTTCATCACTACCACCCGGGCCATGGTTGCCCCGTGACCTCTGCACCGATTCACCGAGCAGCCCGCATTTCTCCAGCCCGCCCAAGTCTGCGAGCCACTTTCTGCCAAAGGGCGCTGCGCCCCCCGACTCTTCTCCTCCCATACAACCCATAATCCCATAATACACCGCCGGGGCCATGCTAGAAGACAAGTACGTCGGCCTGCTGCTCGCCGTGACATCGACGCTGGGCATCGGCGCATCCTTCGTCATCACCAAAAAGGGCCTTAATGCGGCCGCGCAAAAGCATGGATTCGAGGGCGATGGATTCGCATATCTCAAGAACCCCATATGGTGGGGAGGCATCATTACCATGGTCATTGGAGAAGTGTGCAATTTCTCCGCATATGCTTTTGCGCCCGCGATTCTGGTCACCCCTCTCGGAGCCCTCAGTGTCTTGATCGGAGCGGTTCTGGGCAGCTATTTCTTGGACGAGAGGCTAGGAGTGTTAGGGAGAGTTGGATGCGCGATATGTCTTATTGGTAGTGTGGTTATTGTGCTGCATGCGCCTCCGGACCGGGAACTCAAGAATATCGATGAGTTATTGCACTATGCTATGCAATTGGGTACGTGCGCAGAGGTGGCTTGAATTTGAGTATGCGAAGTGGTGGGTTAACGCGTCAACAGGCTTTCTAACGTATTGCGCGATCGTTACCATATTTGCGCTGGTAATGATCTATAAAGTCGCTCCAGTGTACGGCAAGAAGAACCCGATGGTGTATATCAGCATCTGCTCGACAGTGGGATCGATCTCCATCATGGCTATTAAAGGCTTCGGAATTGCGCTCAAGCTCACACTGGGCGGCAACAACCAATTTTCACATCCATCCACCTACGTCTTTGCGATTGTGGTGGTGGTGTGTATTCTTACGCAGATGAATTATTTCAACAAGGCGCTGGCGACTTACAGCACGAATATGTGAGTTTCGTGGAATATTTGATGGAATGCTCCAATTGCTAACTTTGGCTAGTGTTAACCCGCTATACTACGTGACATTTACGACCTGCACGCTGACAGCCTCGTTCATCATGTTCCGCGGCTTCAATACCTCGGACGCCGTAAACACGATCTCCCTCCTCTGCGGCTTCCTCACGATCTTCACCGGTGTCTACCTGCTCAATCTCTCACGCGAAGATCCGGACGGTATCAATGCAGGCATCAAACCCGCTCGGGACGGTCGAGGCGAATACCACGATGTAGACGGGATCCCCACGGATGGCCTCACAGGACTACAAACGCGATTAAGCATGCAAAGTCGAAGAAGTGGAGAGCACAGAAGGTCAAATAGCTGGAGCTTAAGAAGCCCTTCAATACCAACGAGGGCCGAATTTGGCCACGCAAATGGAGGGAGAGGAGGGGAACAACAGCACATGTTGCATTCATATGACATAGAAGCCAACGCGCTAGGGGACCTAGCAGAGGACAGCGACGAAGATACGACGAACGGGTCGAATCAAAAACGAACGAGTTTCGATAATGGGAGAACAGAGACTACGAGTCTTTTCAACCAGCCTAGGAAACCTTCTAGTGGGAATGTGAATTTAGCGTCTGGGAAAGGGTTTGATCCGAAGCGGTAACATCGAGAGAAGAGGAGGGATTGCGAGTTCAAGGGAAGGAAAGGAATAATTGAACAAGAAACCTTTTTTGCATTTTGGCCAGGCACTTTGTTCAGCATATCAATCACGCATAGAAAGCACGCGCGCACGCGCACGTGAGGAGCGGTTGGTGGGTCTGATGATCGGGGAATGGGTTGGCCGCCTGCTCATTGCGCAATCGCAAAGATCTACGCATGACGATATTCGTGTCTCGCTTGAGCCACTCAGCGAGAGATTGAAGAAGCATTCATGGCTCGCGAAGGCGGTGAGAGAAGTAGCAGCGGCGGCGGCGGCAGCATGGGAACCAACGGACTACAGGGAGGAGCCGAGACAGCCTTCGGTGAAAAGAGTCCTCCCTCTACTGTACAGGGCGTTCAACAGGGCATTACAAATTCGCGCGGATGGGCATGGGAATTGGAGGGAAAGAAGAAGAATAAGAAGAGAAGAGAAGAAATGTAACTTCACTGCTAGAGAGAGAAAGAGAGCGTGGAGCGTGCCAGGAGATTAAAGCACGTGCAAGCCACAAAAGGTCAATGTCCGAGACGGATTTCACGAAGAGGCGTTGGAGACCAATTTTTCGATTTCTTGTTCCGTTCCCTTCTCGTTGCATAAAATATCTGCAAGATACTTGGAATCAGCAAGTGCGATGATATATTCGCGCTACCATCGATCCTCGATCGAAATATATTTGACTCTTTCGATCGCTTCGGCTACGCTGGTAGTTGGCAAATTTATTTGCATTTTCGATAGTCGCAATCGCTTTCCGCCGATCCTTCCATCGTTCTTCTTCCTCCCGATCCTGTCTGATTCGTCCACCCACACAGTGGACACTCTATGCACGCACGTGCGCCCTGGCCGTTTATCTTGTCTACGGCGGGCATGTCAGACATTACTTCATGATGATAATGTACAGGTTTCGCTAAATCCAACGCGTCGCTCAGATGCTGTTAAACGCCCCGCAATGCAGTATGCCGATAAAGAAATCCCCTTTTTGGCCCGCTTCAAGTGATGCTGCTGCTAAGAAATCCCAGTTCGCTGAAAATGGCCTCGGCCATTGATCCTTCGTCTTCCCGCGCAATAGTGGGTAGTGGAAGTGATGGCGTATCTTCCTCTGACGCTCGTCTGGAGTGATCTGTGATCGTCTTCGCTAGGGATTGGTTGCTGTCTGATAACATGCTTGGTAAAGAATAGTTGAGACCGAAAGGTGGTCTCAGTCTAGCCAAGCCTCTCTCAAAGAGACTTGGTCGACGTCTCAGATCGCTCTCGTCAAGCATCGCGGAAGTTTCGTCGGGATCGTCCCCAGCACTAATGCTGTACGAGTATCCGAAGTCACGGTCGTCGTGCGCTGACAGCTGGAATGGCGTGTTGTGGCCCCCAGTACTGACGGTGCTTGCCGTGAATGTTGGTGATGAAAGCTCGTCTATCGCGGAACACCCGTCGATACTCTCGGGGGCACTATTGCTCTTTTGCGCATGATCCGGTTGGTCATGAGCTTTCGAAGGCAAGAATGTTGCCGACAAGGGCGATGCTGCTGGGCTTCCATCGCTGAGATTCGAATTTGGTATCGAGTACGTTCGTGGCTGGTATACGTCGTCACTTTCATTGACACTCGTTCCTGGTCGCGACCCATAGAATTGCACGTTTTGCACAGAAGCCGGGCCGCAGCTCAAGGTGGAGTCCCGTCGTCGTCTACTCACGCCATTCGTGCTATGTGATGCTCGAGAGCGAACAGGTTGGGTTGGTTGAGCGTTGCTTGAAGCAAAGAGAGCCGCTCCCAACGCTTCCATAGATCCCAGTGGTGCAGCATATGCTTCAGGATACTCATAGCATGAAGACGCTTTCGACTGCGGCGTGGATCGTTGAGCTTGTATGCCAGCCTTGTTGTCACTCGCCGTTCCGCTGGCAGTAGTCGGAGGTGGGTCCAGCGGGTCAAGTTTTGAGCTGACAGCGACCTCGAATGACTTATGCGACATTGCTTTGGCAGAGTCTCTGGTCGCGGGAGACACTGGCCGAGACTCTGAGGCACCTTGGCGAGAGTTTGTCGCGGATATGGGAGAGACTGCTCGTTCGACAGTGATCCGTAGTTGTCCTTCGAGTCGCCCATCCAGTTGATCATCAGACATGCATCGAGAATGCACCTTCGATATGGGCGGACGCTCCACATGTGCATATTTGTCGGCCGGATCCAGAGTCTTGCGTTCAGTGAAATCTGTAAGACTGCCGACAATGTCATACCCACAGGCACTGTGGCTCCTCGACGGCGGCTCTTGCACTTCGCAGGGCACTTCCATCACATTGACGGCTTGCCCGGGCAGGAGCGGACAGCCGGTCGTGTTGGGTAGCCGATCATCAAAGGCATCATTGGCATAGTCGAGGCGATAGTAGTACCAGTAGGTCGAACCTTGCTTCAAGCCTCCGGTTCGTGGTTTATCTCGTAGCACCACCTCGCCGTCGAAGATGATGTTTTCGAACTTGAAGCATCCCGTGTAGAAGTCGGAGCCTCGTAAGCGGTCGTGGTGCATGCGATATGGCACATGGAAGTTGTCCCACGAGCCGAGCAGCTCGACGATTTTGACGTCCGGCGGAGCTCTGAACATGAAAGTGACCAAGGTGGTGGGATCCATGGCGATGATCTTGGCCCAAAGCGGAAGGAAGTCAACAGTCGCGAGCTGCGCCGGGGAGGCAGTGGTGAGGGAGGAGGCTAGCGGACGTTGCAGGTGCAACTGCAACAGAACGTTGTTAACAGGCCATGAGGGCGCGCAGAGCAGAGTCAGGCCGGGTCGTCAGTGTCAGTGGTGAGAACGTGCGCTGCATGCGCTGGTCCCAGCACAGGAGGCCAGGGCGTCAATGAGCGATTTGCGGCTCGCGCCAACGGCTGCGCAGCAGATCGCCTCCAGACTTTGGGGATCTCACAGCAGCGGGAGAGGCGCCGGCGTGAAGACGGGCGGTGGTGCAAGAGGGCGCTGGCCTTCCCCTGAAGCAGAAGGAGAGAGGAGCGAGGCGCGCGGGAGCGATCTCTTGCGCGCTTCATATCCGCAGCGCTGGGGCGTGGTCGTGCCCGCCGATAGCCCAGCAATATTGATCCCGCATCGCGCACAGCAACCACACGCCCGTCGCCGCAGAGTTCATCATCCATCATCATCGCGGTGGAAGGATGTGGGTGGGGGCGTGCGCGCTCGTGCAAATCATGCCAACTTTTTCGCCGAAACATCCTGGATTTCCAGCGGCCGCTGCGCTACGCGTGCTGGTTCTGCGACTGTGCCACGGCGCCTCGCTGCCACCACGCCCGCCTGCGCAGCGCTGCAGTCAGCACGCCGTCGAGTCGCACGCCGGCGATGGCTGTCAGACAGAGTTCAACGCGCGCGTCTCGTTCGTCTCGTGGCGAAGCGTCGCGAAACAAACAAACCGCGCGACCCCTCCCTCAACCCTCGTCGGATGCCGCCCGGATCCTCGACGGCAGCGGAGGGCGCGCCAGGCACACGACGCCCGTGGTTGGCGAGAGCCCCATGCTTGTCGCTCGCCTGTGCGCTCCCGGCCCTGGGTCAGAAGGAAAGTGCTCCTTCGCCTGCTCTCAATCTCGGCCGTCGGCTCCGACTCTGCCCTCTCCTATTCGCTGGACCAAGCGCTTGCATGTGCCGGAGCGAAGACGACATCTCTCCTCCTCAGCGGTTCCCCTCAACTGCGAAGCGCCTTGCCCACGTTGTCAGACGTTGTACCAAGGAACGCCCCGGACTTATGCAGCAGCGACGACGAGGTCTGGCCTCCGACATTGCCTGGCTTCACACGGCCGACAGGACATCCGATGCTCTAGAATGTGACGAGTATGCCGTTTGTGAAGCACGCACGAACCCTCCAAAGTTTCACCTGTCGGGACAACCATGTCTGCAATTCGCTGCGCCGAACTGTCACGATTTTCGTTATCAGCGGATCCTGGCTTGAACACGAGTTACATTTGAGCAACGGCCGTCGGCAGCCAATGTTTCAAAGCTACTTCACACACTACTCAAACTAGACCTTGCACTTCATGTTGACTGGATGAGCAATGACTACATGAGGAAACCACTCGCAGCGTTACGACTCCTCTCGCTGGAGCACGCCTCGATCTTGACCGCGTCAAGAATGACCTCGAAACCATTCTTCCTAGGCTGTACCCTCAGTCGCCATTGCGCCTTGCTCACAACCCAATTAGTTGCTTGGCTAGCATTTGCGTTCACTTCCTGCCTCACTTTCCTGGCATTTGCCGCTGGTCGCTGAGCATCGTCGACATCCATTTCATCAACACCATCGACTTGACTACCGATTGCTTGTCGGTGGCGATTCATAACGAAGTCAGCGTCTGGGCCAATGTGCATTTTGATTGTGCTGTGGCCCGGAGCACCATGCTGCGATTGGTTCTTGATACCATTGTAGGCTCCACTTCGCCCTGTCGCTATCGGCTCAACGAGCTGAATGTGAGGTAAATTCACCTTCTCTGCTATTGCACATAGCAGACGCGCAAAACTGGTCGTTGTTTCGTTGTGGAATGTCACTCGGGCCATCCGAGCATTCGGTGTGGACGAGGCTGCGGGTTCAAGCTCCATGGTCGTGCTTTCTTCTCCACTTACCTCAACGATGAGATTATGGGCTTCTGTGTCAACGTAGGGCCGCTGGTAACTGACCCAGCCTGAAGTTGCAGCGGTGCCGCCAGCAACACAGTCTGACGCGACGCCGACGCCGTTCTTGTGAACGTCCTGCAGTTTAAGCAAGATCTCGCTTTTTTGACGTCTCAGATTGAAAGCAATGCGGTGAGGAATCAGACGCTGTTCCAGTCCCTTCAAATGATAGTACCTTGCATCTCGAAGGAGTTCGGCTCTGTGCTCCTCGTTCCTGATGTGAAGATCATACCCTTGAAGTAGATGTAACAAATCCGAGAACACTCGAGCCGAACGCGTGGGAACGCTGGGAGGTAATAGACTGGGAGGTCTTATCAGTGACTGCTGCGAAAGACCAGGTAGCCTGTCTGTGGGCGTGGAGAAGAAACTCGAAAAGCCCAGAGAGAAATAATTCGGCGAGTCGCCCGGATTGTTGAATAGGTCCTTTGGAATCCGGAATTCTTGCTCTCCTACGCGAACATATATCGTCGAAGCAAACAGCTGTGCTGTGAGTCGTGGTAAGCTGAAGAATTGTGCATCGGCAAACAACTTGACAAAGTGTGCGCCGTCTCGTGGTTCGATGTGATAGCCCTGTAAATGTAACGAAATGTCCTCGAAGGTTTTCGGATCGCGGTCGATATATAGCGTGCGGCAACTTTCCGCTCCTTCGTTGTTCTTCATCTGTTCTTCGAAGAATTGGGAGAAGTAGGAAGGCGCATCGCTGGAGATGCTAGCGCCTGATAGACGGAATAATTTGTCGCCTATTTGGATGGGGAATACTTTGCGAGCGGGGAGGACCATGGTGATACTGGGGTCGATGAAGGCTTGTTGCTGATGACTGATTGAGCTTGCACTGCCTTCCGTTGGATATTGTTGGGACTGATGGAACGGTCCACTGCTGTACATGAATTCTTGGTCCGAAGTCGACATGTCCCGGTGGGCTCGTTTCGGTGTAGCTGATTCAAGATCCTCTTCGTGGTCTCGTTTTGATGGTAGAGTGTTTAATGCAGTCTCCTTAGGTCCTCGAAGTGTCGTAGCAGGATTGGCGCCAGCTGCCTGCCCGTGAGTCGTGTAACGGCCGCGAGAGCTGGAGATGGGGTGCGGAATACTGATTTCGGAGTTGTCTGTGCTTCGACCTACGTGCTGTATGAGCTCGCCTTGGGGTTCGTAGTAGTACAGCGACGATGAATTCCTGCTGGGCAAAGGGCGTTCTTGCTGCCGGATGCTTCCTTGTCCTGGTGCTGAGCTGTTCGCTTGTGAGTCGACTGCCAGCGACAATGTTTCTGCTCCTGTAGTGTCGGTGTTGTCCC
>JAASLG010000372.1:0-24774 GCA_013365235.1 Cercospora sesami | reverse complement strand
CGAAGGAATGGACTTGATAACTCATACATCCAGCATGATGATGCCCTACCTTCCTTCCTTTGTGGAGCTTCGTGGCACAGGGCCGCCTTTCAACGGCGCACTCAGAGAGAACTCAGATGGAAGTGGCACTGTGGAACCTTTCTATCGAGCTATGTCCAATATGACTGCGGACACACCTTTGCCGCCCTGGGCTGGGGAGAACATTGCATACTGGCCAGTGGATGCAGCTGCAGTGAGCCCAAGCGCTCATCTGGAAATCAACAATTTTGCGTTGGCTGCTCATCTTGCTTGCCACCCTCTGGGCGCAGACAACTACGTGCTTGAGTTCGCAGAAGACGCGTCCTCTGTCAATTTCAACCTGCAGCTCCAGTACAGCTCGAGCGAAATCGTGACTTGCAGCAACTTCAAGTCTTGGACTCGGGCTTTTGGTGTCTCAGGCCTTAATACGACATCGAACCCAAAGCCAGGTCGACAGGCACTGGAAATGAGTACCATGCTGTCCACTCGCAGCGTTTATGCATCTGAACTCGACGTCGAACAAGATACTACAGATTCCTCGGATGCTCGTGACCTCTTCTGTCGACAGCACATCGTGTCCGGATGGCTAAGAGCCGATTGGCGACCAAAGAATGACAGACGCAACAGCAGGGGCAACTATGACTTCCAAGCAGCTTCCCTCGACTCGACATTCATCATCTGCAGACCCACAATCTTGGCCGGAAATGCGAGTGCAATCTTCGATGCGGCAGGACGAGTGACGAAGGAATTCTCCAGAGATTTGATGACACCAAATCAGACATTATTCTACGACCTCATCGCTCAGACAAATCGCTTCTTAGTCGACAGTGGTGCGACATGGCACAACGATTCTTTCCCGTCAGACTACAACAACTACCTTATCGAACAAGCACGTTCCGCTACCACCAAGACCTTCCTCGATCCCGAAGCCCCTCCTCCATCGGCCACGGACGCCGCCAAGCAGTACGCGCTAGTGTACAACCGACTCTTCCCCATCCTCATCTCCACGAACCACCAGTACCTCTTCCAGGCCACTGAGACTGGAACGGCGACACAGGTCAAGATCACAACTCCAGAAACCCGCATTCTCTTCTCGACACCGGCGTTCATTGTTGTAGAGGCCATCTTCGGTCTGTACATCCTCACCACAATCATCTTCTACGCTCGACGTCCTTGGAGAATCTTGCCAAGGTTGCCCAGCACAATTGCGAGCCAGATTGCATTTTTCGCCGGAGGTCAGTCGCTCCGAGAGATGGCTGAATGGCGAGGTGACAGACGTCAGGGCAGGAAGGCCTGGAGATGGGGATTTGGAGAGTATGTGGCAGTGGATGGTAGTGTAAGACTAGGGATCGAGAGAGAACCTCTGGTCAAACGAATATATTCTGGGAATGATGGAAGCTATAGTGAAGAGCCTCCGCCTTACAAGGAAGATGGTATAAATTACAGATGATGTATTTTGAGAAGCGTTCTACGATTGATAGCATATTCCACATGGCCGTATGAGCTCTCTACACGATCTCCGATAGCATTCCTCACAGTTGGGAGGTTGTTACCTGTCAAACAAAGCGACAAGATTCGAGACAGACGTGGAATATCATTCGTCTAAGCTCTTTGCCAGCATGTTTCTATCCTTAGTTAGAGCACCTTACGAGTATTTCGCAAAACCTGAGCTGTGGCTTGTCAGTGTCATCGACATTTGAGTGATTCGGACTGAAGATACGATGTCAATAACAAATGCTCTGTGAGTTCTGTATGAACAATTGTATGCCATCTGTCATGGCTCTGTGGTAGCGCTGATCTGGTGCTCAATGCCGTTTTTGTATTTCCAATGTCCTGTTTGTGCAAGCCTGCCAGAGAGCCGCTGGTATCATTCCGTCAAAAGCGTCATCATGAAAGTGGATAAAAGCTACAACCTCATCGCGTCAAATACGATATGCAAATGCAAAGATCGCCTTGCGTGCTCAAATGCTCGAACCAAGTATCCCCCACCCAACACCAGTTGAAATTCCTCCACCCCAAAACGAACGTTCCCCAAGAAGCTGTGAAGTGCATGCATGCGTGCCAGCTGTACATGTCATGAGGGTCTCGTGAGAAGATCTAGCGGAACTTGGATCCGTGCGGTTTGAGGTGTTGGCGAAGGTGGCGGCTGAAATTGCTTCGCTTCGAAACGACGCCATTGGAGCATGCCGTGCCCTGGGAAAGAGCCATTGGCACAGCGAAGCCATTGTCGCAAATACCAAATTTGTTGCCAGGCATGCAGATGATTTCGTCTTGTGTCGTGCAAGCGATGGCGCCGGAAGATGTCGATGGCGAAGTGCTGTTGTCGGACGGCTCGGACGATCCGCTTGACGATGATCCAGAGTCGGAAGAAACTTTGCCCTTGTTGGAGCCGCCGTAACTTGGTGGGCTACTTCCGGAGTTGCCGCCTGGGCCGGCTGGCGGAGTGTATCCAGTTGGTGCTGGTCCATCGGCAGTAATAGTCCTGATTTCGGTAGCAGTGTGAACTTCGTATGTGGTAGCGACGCCGCCTGCTGCACCACCACCTTCAACGCTGCTCGCACTACCGCTGCCATAGCCTGTAGGAGCAGGTGCTTGAGGAGCAGCAGAAGAGGCGCCACCATACGAAGGAGCATTGGGAGCAGCGGATGGGCCAGAGCCGTAACTTGGTGCGGAAGGCGCAGGACTAGAGCCAGCACCGGAACCAGAGCCTGAGCCATAGCTTGGAGCGGCAGGGGCAGCGCTGGAAGCAGAGCCATATCCGGTTGGTGCAGCTGGAGAGCTAGCCGGAGCTGAGTATCCAGAACCACCACCTGCGCCGCCAGTCGCAGCAGCGCATGTGCCCTGAGTTTTGCTGCCGAGAGCAGTGTTCTGTGCAGTTTCAACATTCAGTCCGCACTGTGGGAAGACAAAGTCCTGGCTCTCGTCGGTAGTGCAGCCATTGCCAATGTTTGCGACGAACATATCAGGAAGAGTATTGAGAACCTCGTCGTTATCCGCACCGCCAGAGACTTCGATTGGCGCGCAGTTCATGTACATCTCTCGGTTACCGATCTTGTTGAACCACGTCCACGCCATGGTGTACTGTCCGTTTGGCATGCCTTTTGGCATGGTGTATTCGAAGGTCGGGTTGCCCTCATAGTTTGGAGAACCATCGGCGTTGCCGGCCTTGGAATTTGGGCAGCCACCAAGAATGGTGTGAATGACCTTCCACTTGCTATCCTTGGTGGGATTCTTGTCGAGAGTGACAGAGAGCTGGCAAGAGCCACCGCCGTGGGTAGCTCCTCCCTTGAAAGAAAGCTTTTGTGGTACACCAACGGGAATCTGGTTCACCTGGCTGATATCGTAGACGCCAGATCGCTGTTTGCAAGGAAAGTCGGACCCATCAGGCTCCAGAGGGCTGTTGTTGAGGCTGTCCACGCCATAAGGTACAGGACTGACAATGACCATATGAGCATTGACGGAAGAAACAAGCAAGCTGCAAGCCGCAGCTGCGGTAAGGAATGATTTGGAGAACATCGTGCGAGACTGTCGTAGTAGAGACTGGATGCGAGCTGTGAACTGGCGTTGGAAGTGCAGTAGTATCGCTAGACCGGCTGAGCGATAAATCGAAACCGACGTCGTCGTTGGAACTCTAAGTACTGCTTAGAGAGTGAGATCTGGGCGTCATTAGTCTGGCGTTCGTCTTCGATGTGCTTCTCGAGCATCGAGTGCGAGACAGAAGGCGCGACAAGCTTCTGTCCCCTGTTCGAGTAGTTGAGACATATCGCAGATCTTTGGCGGTCGGAAGGTAGGGGACTTGTGCAGAAGCTTTTTCGACAGGAAAGGGGACCCCTCGGGAGATCTGCTCACCTGGGTTTTTGAGAGGGTGTCTATCTGCGACAAGAGGTGTCTGTCTGTCGGAATCGTTGGGGGCTGCAGCGAAATGAGAGTCTGGCTCTGGGTCAAAAGTCTCGCGGAGACACTGGAGTGTAGTGAAGGAGTGTGTGTGCACGATGCTCCTGGCAACGGCGACAGCGCAAAAAGAGGATGTAGAGCAGGAAAACTTCGACGACGCGTTTGTTGCGAGGAAGCAGAGAGAGGGTCGAGCAAACAGCAATGCGACGCTCTTAAGACTTGCCCTTGGCGCGATCTGCATCTGGAGAGGCCCCTGTGTGGGCATGGATCAGGCTCCTGCACGATGGCTTCGTACGCGCCCGTCCCGCTGCAGCAGCGATGGCGAGTCCATGGCAGGCGGGCTCTGCGTGGGACAGATCTCCTGCGCGGCGGGAGAATGGTGGTCGACAGTGCGCGTTAGTGCCAGCTGCAACATGTTTTGCATATGCTGCGCTCCAGCACAGGAGGTCCAGTGGGCGCTAGCGGTGCGCGAGAGTTTGCACGTCGACTCTGGTTGTGCCCTCCACCGCCAAGGGTGAGGGCGGAGCAGCAGACAGCGTTCGCTGGTTTGCTGGTAGCGTCCCGTCGTCCGCGCGGTGGCGGCGACGCTTCTGTCTCAGCGGGCGCACCGAAACACGCGACGGGCAGCGAGTTTGCGTGCAGTATTGCCAGGGGCAGCGACGGAGCTGTGCCTATCGTTGGCTTTCATCGTGCAGCTGCTGGACGGAGAGGTGAAGTCGGCGTGTCCAATCAGCCGGCGCAGGCGTGTCGTGAGGTCGGAAAAGGAGGGAGCTTGATGCCGTTAGCGTTCAAGGGATCTGCACCTTCCCTCCAATCGAGCCCGCGTCCATGCGGCTCTCGGCTGTGGAACCGAGCGAATGAAACATCCGCGCCCCGTTTCACCACCTTGGCTCTACACGCTTCACCAACCTGTCCTTCCATGGTCAGCTGAACACATCCGCCACATCACATCGTGACTGCGCGGATGGGGACAGTGCAGCGCCTCGCCACACATACGGACTGTGCGCTTCCGCAGGCAACACGAGGCTGGACTGGAGGCAAAGCAGCAACACTGGATCGTATACCGTATACTCTGACGCGACTCGTACCGCGATCCACCTTGCTCCATACAGCCACCTTGACCGCTTAACAAGTCTTCTGCAAGGGCAACCTCCTCCGACTCTCGAAACATTTTTTGATGTCATGCACTCCACAACCTTCGAATTTTTCCTTCCTGCCTGCGGTCCTCAAAATAGCCAAGCACGAGTCAATGGCATTGTGCCCTGCGTGCACAAACAAGCACTGACCGACACGTGCTACTATTCCGGATCACACACCCGATTGATCTTCGCACCGTGAATATCGCCATCTTGCGAAGTTGGCCGAGCTTGCGTGGATCAAACGCATCGGCGTCGCGGGCGCCAAATTCGTCCTCCGACGACCACTCTGTGTGGTCCTTCTTGTCACATCACAAACGCTTGCTGGACAGCCTCTCCTTGATGTAGTGATTCGTGTACGGTGGCGCAGCGGCGCTGGCTGTCGGTCATGATAGGAGACCCGAATGTGATCAACCTTCAACTCCACAGATTGCCTGTCGGAGGTATCTTGGGGATGCTTTTGTGTGTGCGGATACACATGGGGATCATGTTTTCTCGTGACGTTTGCTTGTCTCAAATTCTGTGATGTGCTCCCGTGTAGGCCGCCACATCACCTGTTCGTCGAGACGTTCATCCCAAGCTACGACAGCTGCATGGAACGTCGTTTGTTCATGGATTCCCTTCCTGAGGAGTTCGAGCGCCTCCTGGGACTGATGGACCTCAAGCGCTGTCGGACTGATTTCCACATCGTGGTCTTCTCTTGGGTGCGACGATACGTGTTGCTTGTGCTTGGCAAGAGAGGCATCCAGCTTTCGAATGTTTCGCCTTGCTTGAGGTCTGGTGTTGAGATGGTATACTGTTCTTCCAAGAAGCACTGATGTTCGTCTAGCAGACTGAGAGGCATGATGTGATTGATATGCAAGATAATACTGTGTAGCAGGCTGATCGCAAAGAAGCGTCTGGACACTCAGCTCCATGAGCTCGACCTCACACTTATCATGCCTCTGTTCTAAACACGTCTTCGTTGCAACATTGTGGCACGGTACTACGCTTCGCAACCGTCAGGCGCCTGAGGCCGTGTGTAAATTGACAGACAAGCTCCATCAGCCCCATCGCGATGCTGATCCCAAGGGTCTGTATGGACTGTTTCACAAACTTGCCGCTGCGACGCCGCACATGTGCAAGCTGCTGCAAGACGCCACGAGTGAGAAGGAGCGATGGCTACTAGGGTGGGACAAAGATAGATGGCATGTTGTGTTTCATACTCGAAAGAGGCGCGCGGTTGCACTGGCTGAGATGTGAGCGCTTAGATGGCTTGGCAAAGACGTTTTGAGCCGAAGCGTGAGCGAGAGGAGTTGTTTGAGACGAGGCATTGAGGGGAACCGGTACAACACATCGCGTGTTCGCCGGCTCAATGTCATGTGTAAGAGCTGTGTTGAGGGAATGCCCTTGTGCCAGCATTTGATGCGATCGTAGCATGACGCAGGTCGTCCACTGGTCTGAGCAGGTTTATGGATAGGGACAGCATACTCACCCCCAGAGACTTCGTATGAGCATTCGCTTCAAAATTACAGACGCAACTCTGTGCAATAGACGTGCCACCGACGTGAGGTCTTGACGCTGTTCTCCGGCGCACGCCTGTAAGGCTTCCCGTGGACTACTCGTCCAGGTGGACAGGAACGACGCTGAGGTTGCGATAGAGGCAAAGCTCGCAGTCTCGTCTGGAGACTGGAGTACGCCTTCGCTCCATGTCTTGGAGAATCCAGAATCACAGCATCAGCCTATTGAAGGCGTGCTATCAGCGCGACTGAAATGTGCACTTTCGTGACGCTGGATGGCATGATGACAGGCAAGTCCAGGTTCAATGAAGCCGTACTCCGAGTGGCATTCTTGGACGCCGATGCCATGTCTTGTCCTCTGCTTTCAGAACGCAGGAGCGCACGCGAAGATCTTGCTTACTCGAAGTCGATATCGTCGTCGGCTTCCCGTCACCATTTCGTACATACCGAGTGACCGAGTGCTGTTTCTCGGCATGCCGTTGATGGGCAGTCAGTTGTAGATGCATACGATCTCATCCACAGGTCCAATGCCTCGCCCGTATCAGCCCTATTATTTCATGCCGCTTGGTTGCTGACCATCCTGATTGTGGGCTGTGGAAGCCAACTCCACCCAACTCTCGCCAGCGCATGTGATTGGCGGCTGCATCAGTGGCGCGCCTCGCCCGGACAAACACGCTCAAAGGTCTGGAGCTTCGACAACACTCCGCACCGAAATTCACATGCACGAGCGGGCAGTCTCGCCGTCTTCTGACATTGTCGAATAACATCTCCCCACGGAGGCGCACTGGTTTGCAGGAAAGACAGCGCCCGAAACGCACGTCATTGGCCCCTATACCGCACATTGGGCCGCCCGTTCTCTCACCGGTTCCACCCCGCCGCCACTCGAGCTCAGTCGCGTGGGCAGAGCGCATTAGCCACAACTTCACCGCACCACGAATTGAGCCTTGTCTGGAACAGCGGCCTCGTGTGCTCTAACAACACCAGTACAGCAGAACCAGGCAACCGTGACCGCCCAACATGGACGGGCAAGACGAGCAATGGGCCGACAATGCGGCGCGAGCGGTGCAGAACAAGCAGAACAGACAGATCCCGGAGATCGATTTCACTTTGCATACTATGGAGGATGGCACCCAAGTGAGCACGCAAGAGCGAGTCTGCAAAGGTATGTTCGGACAAGGCTGGAGCAGTCGCGCAGTCCCCAAAGTGGCGCATTGAGGGGAGGGGCGGCCCAGCGTGACATGACTGACGGCGGCGATTGTAGATGTGCAAGCGCCTGCGTTCAACGTCCCTACCGAAGAACAAATCCTCTCGCCCACCGATCGCTCGAAACCGAACCTGCAATTCCTGAAACAGCACCTGTACCGCGAGGGTCGTCTGACCGAAGAGCAGGCTCTGTGGATCATCAATGGAGGCGCTCAGGTACTGCGCGCAGAGCCTAATCTGCTGGAAATGGATGCGCCCATCACAGTGTGCGGTGACATCCACGGACAATATTTTGACCTGATGAAGCTCTTCGAGGTCGGCGGAGATCCAGCAGAAACCAGATATCTGTTTCTCGGCGACTACGTGGACCGCGGATACTTCTCGATTGAATGCGTCTTGTACTTGTGGGCACTCAAGATGTGGTACCCCAACACTCTCTGGCTCCTGCGCGGCAACCACGAGTGCCGACACTTGACAGACTACTTCACCTTCAAGCTGGAATGCAAGCACAAGTACAGCGAGAAGGTCTACGAGGCATGCATGGAGTCCTTTTGCGCGCTGCCTCTGGCGGCGGTTATGAACAAACAATTCCTTTGCATCCACGGCGGACTGAGCCCTGAACTTCACACCCTTGACGACCTCAAGTCGCTAGATCGATTCCGAGAGCCACCTACTCATGGTTTGATGTGCGACATTCTCTGGGCAGATCCTCTGGAAGAGTTCGGGCAAGAAAAGACACAAGAATACTTCGTCCACAACCATGTGCGAGGTTGCTCCTATTTCTTCAGTTACCCTGCAGCCTGCGCCTTCCTAGAAAAGAACAACTTGCTTTCCATCATCCGAGCACACGAGGCACAAGACGCTGGATACCGCATGTACAGGAAGACGAGAACCACTGGCTTTCCATCCGTAATGACAATCTTCTCTGCGCCTAACTATCTGGATGTGTACAACAACAAGGCTGCTGTGCTCAAATATGAAAACAATGTCATGAACATCCGGCAATTCAACTGCACGCCCCACCCATACTGGCTTCCAAACTTCATGGATGTCTTCACATGGTCTCTACCATTCGTGGGCGAAAAGATCACGGATATGCTGATAGCAATTCTCAACACATGCAGTAAGGAGGAGCTCGAGGATGAAACACCACTTTCGTCAGGGCCTTCATCACCGCCCCTCATTGGCAACGGTTCGACTGCAGGTATGGACCCCGATAGCGTCGAGTACAAGCGGAGAGCTATCAAGAACAAGATTCTGGCAATTGGCAGATTGTCACGTGTGTTCCAAGTCCTGCGCGAGGAGTCTGAGCGAGTGACGGAACTGAAGACTGCATCCGGTGGTCGCTTGCCCGCTGGTACGCTCATGCTTGGATCTGAAGGTATCAAGGCAGCCATTACGAACTTCGAAGATGCTCGCAAGATCGACTTGCAGAACGAGCGACTGCCGCCCAGCCAGGACGAAGTGCGAAGAAGCACCGAGCACGCACGCGATGAGGCACTGAAGCGTGCTTCACGAGACGCCGAGAATGATCAGCAATTGCAAGGTGTTGCCAGGAGAATATCAATGTCAGTGGACGATCTTTCTTATCTTCCTGCTAATCGCAGGGACAAGTCGCTGCCCAGCAGACCAAGAGCCAAGACTGGCATCTGATCGACTGTCACGCCACTTTGCGAGTGTTCGAAAGTCGTGAGCTGATCCTTCGTTAGGTCCTCCGGGTCTCGACACAGATCGAAGAACTCTAGCTAAGAATTGACGACCTCACCACAAAAATGGCTCGTAGCAGCATAATCGCCGATTCGAGAGGAACAGGCAGATGTGCGTGGACAACAGCGAAGACAGCACGCTCGTGGGAGTGGAGCACCGGGGCAGCAGCGAACCTGCATTGCAGTTTTGTAGTATGTCTGTGGATGATGATACACAGAGAAAGCGCCCGCGTAAATAGAATTGAGGCAATGGCAGAGAACGACATGATGGAAGCGCTCGGCGGACATGGTCCTTGAATTGATGGGAAGGCACATTGTATCTGCGAGGTGTAATGAGAGACTGCAGATATCGTGCCAAAGACATTGTCCGCCTTCAGTCGACCCATTCGACACGTTTGCGGGATCGGATATGCCCGTGCTTGTGAGTTTGTGGGGAAGGTGAATGAATGCGCGCGTTGCACGTGCGGTGAATCCGCGTTTGCCTGACATATAAATCTAGGTCTCGATTGCGCTTCCGACGCGACCTTAACATTCGACACCATCCACCAAAAGCAGAAAAGCGATCTACCCGCTAAGTCATCAAAACCAAGGCGCAACGTTCTCGACACAACCTCAACATCACCAATCAAGAGCGACCGGGCCGCGACACCACCGTCCACCGGAAACATACGCCAAACTCTTACACATACGCCAAACCCTTACACTACTCGACATGGCTACTTCCGCAGCTTCCAAAGTGTTCGGCATTGCTGAGCTTCTCGACATGATTCTCCTCGAGTATGCCGCCTTGGAACAGCACCTCAACCCGTTCCGACCGGTCACGAAGCTCTTCGTCTTCCAGCGTGTCAACCACATGTTCCAGGAGGCCATCATCTCCTCCGTGGTTCTCCGACGAGCTATGTTTCTCGAGCATGCTGATGAGGAGGAGTTGCGCGCCTTCGAACTCGCTGACAAGGCGGAGGGGAGGGATGCTAATCACGATCTTGCTGCGATCTTCTGGCTTATGGACATACCATGTTCGTCGTCACACTGCATTGGACTGGCGGGGCCGCGAAACCTCAAGAGGTATCCGCACCGAAGCGTATTGCTATACAAGGCGAAGATATTGACGCGTGGCATTCTCTACCCTAGCGCCACCTGGCGCCAAATGAAGGCGCAACGCTCTACCGGGGACAATTATTACGAGCTTTGCATGTATTGGCGGGATGGGCTGGGGGGCTATTTTATCGAAGACGGGTTCGTTGGCCATGAGGAGTTGTGGGAAGTTTCTTCTTTCGCCTTTTGGCTGCTCGAGCGGAGTGAAGCCGAGCATAGAGCATTGAGCTCCTTGTCGGAATACGAGGCTGGCTTTCATACCACCTTCGGACCTCACGCTGCCTTTTTAGCAGGTTTTTATATAGAGGATCAAGCTCGAGACCTTGTGGCATTTCTGGATGATGTGCAGAAGGATGTTGGCGGAGGCAAAGGTGGCAAGGTTGCGGACGGGACGGCAAAGGGGCAGAACAAGAAGGGACATGGGAGAAAGTCAGGAAAGAAGCAGAATTGAGAGGGTAGCGGTGTTGAATTGGGAGCTAGGCGGATGAATTGAAAATGTTGATGGAGCAAGGCCGTCGGTATGACTTGTGTCTTACCATAATACAAGTCGCGGACATTGAGCTGTCTGGACACTGTACAGGTGATTGCAGAAAGAGAGAGAACGATACAGACAAATAGATAAATACCTCCTTTCAGAGACATCACGTTCATACTGGCCATATCCGAGCTCAAAGTCCATGTCCAAGACCTCACCCTAGGCAACGGCGCGGCCCGGTCATTGATGAGCACTTGATTCTGGCAGCGCGCGACAACGACGCGAGATATGGTCCCATCAACCTCAAAGCCACAACATGTAGCCCGACGCCATCTACAAAGTTCTGCATCTCGAAACATCCTTGACTGTAAAGTCCGCCGCACGTCAGCCCTGCGATGCTGCAGCCCGAAGGCTTGGCCCGGAGGTCTGCGTGAGTTTGAGCGTGTTGGAGCCGCGGTGCCGAATCTCCTGCTGCACAGGATCCAAAGTTGAAGTATATGAAACGCGACTTCCTCTTGTCTTCTGTGGTTTGAGGCATACTTTGACTTTGACAGTTCTCTGGAGTTGCACCGCCGAACAGACTCGGAAGCCGCGAACGCAACATGCGCTGTTGGAGCTGCCTTTGGGCAGGCGTGTACACAGTACTTCCATATCGCAAGGCTAGATGCCTGCAGCCAGAAATGAGAGGCACCAACCTGTTCAAGCGACATCGCTTGGTAGCTCAGTCCTCGGTCCTGGAGGTATGATCGAATCAAGCATCAGTCAGCTCTGAAGATACGACCCCCTCAAGGCCGATGGCGGCCGCATCATACTGCCGCCGCGACGGCTGCGGGTGCGAACTGATTTCCGAATGTCGCCCTAGCAGTGACGAGCACCTTTCTCGATAGAGCCTGATCAGGCCTCCATGTCAGCACAAGTCACAAGGCTCGCCTAGCACACAGCGGTCTTCCTCCTGCAACCGAACACTTATCCTTCTACCAAGCTCTGGTGGCTTGTAGCATGTGGCGGGCTCAACCAGACATGTGCTTGGCACAGAACAGCGAACCATAACTCTGGAATCTTTCAAGCTGTAGCGCTGCAAATCGTGATAATTTGGATGCCGAAATGCTTAGCAAAGGAAGATCATTTCGGCCGTACAGCCAGATGCAATATTTGCAGTGCATTAGCCGGACCAGAATTCCACGATGGGGCAACCAGACATCCAGAGTCTCCGAGGCACCCTGCTGTCTGACCGCTTGCTAGCGATGTTACACGACAGCTACATGTACCGCATGAGAGCAGCTTCCCCAGGCAGTCAAGTGACGTCTTCTGGTGAACTTCACCTGCCAGCCGCAGAAGCTCTGGTTCATCGTGATCATCTGCGCATCCTCAATATTGACTTGTCGACTCACAGCCTGCGCAAAGCATCACGGAGCAACCCGGATCGGCCGAAAACTGCGAGCTGAAGGACGTTCGCTGGCAGTCTCGCTCGCGAGTCATCAAAGCATCTGACGCAGGCGTCCCGCGAAGTATCGAAGGTGACAGCACACCGTAGAACATTGTCTCCAAGTTGTCAGACTGACCGCTTCTGATCAGGCAACGCTTCGTTCGACGCTCTCAACGCTCTTGCGAGTAATGAACCGATGCCCTGCCGGTTCTGCAGACGCAGTCGCAATGAGGTCTTAATCTGTCGACACGGATACGCCTGCTATTGCTGTGCATTCTCCTACAGGTCTGGAAGTACAATGCCGTTCAAGCCAATCAGATTGCAGTCTCACTGCAAAGATGACGATACGAGCCACATCATTCAAGGATCACCTATAATCTCTTACCAGATTAGGATCATCTGCAGTCGACTTTAAAGTTACCTGGACGTCCTTTTATAGCAGCACTTGGCATCTGTGCCTGGAACGTTGCCTCGTCTTTGCGCCGCGTTTTCTGCAGTGAATCAACAACACCGACTAACGTCACGCACTCCATAGCAGCGCGTTGCTCAATATGCACACCGCATTGCACAGTTGGACGTCATTCATCGATACAGAACAACTCATATCAGCGGTGTGCTGAGTGAAGGTTCGCTCTCGGTTTTGCTGATGCAATTAGGATTCTGGAACTATTGGAGGGCTGAGTCACGATCCTACACTGCCGGCCGACCTCATGCCACATGGTAGGATCTCAGGGATGCGAGATGTGTCGCGTTTCGCCAAAACTCTGACCAATCTCTCGCGTTCTTCGTACTCGAGATGCCAAAAACGTTCTCTTACGGCACGCCCGGATTGCATCGCGACCGGGCGCAAGATCACGCAGCTTACAGCAGATCGAAAATTCGACTTCACTCGCATGGGACCTCTCGATTGCGCTCTGACGCGTTGTATTGAGCAGTATTTGTACTATGGTGGATTTCAACAATCTTCCTTGGCGCATATTTTTTGATGCAGCTTGGCTGGAACAAGCTCAAGACGCGAGACAGCCTCAACATCGTTAGCCCATGCTTACATCTGACTGCAGGAAATCGAAGGATCTGTGGATGGGCAAGCCGATGCGGCATGATCCAACGTGTTGCACGCCGACGCTGCCGCCCAAGGTGGAAGCCCTAGGTTAGTGGCATCGCTGGTTTCCACTGATGGTCAAGGCGCACGCAAGATACGAGGACGAACCGCGCATGCCACATTTGAAAGCGAGCGCCGCCACATCCAGCAGAGGCGTCCTCTCGCGAGTCTATAAGACCTGTCCATGCTGTCGCACACAGCTTGACCAGCGGATCGTCTCTCCGACTTGTGCTTCCTGGCTGATTCTGCTTGGGGGCTTCCGTCATCATGGCTTTCTTCAGCATATTTGCGGCTGCAACAATTCTAGCCTCTGGGTTGGCAGCTCCTGCACCTGCGGCACCAGGAGAGATAAACGTAGCCGAAGTTAACGCAACCGATAATGGACCACAGAGCGACCTTGAGGCTGTGATGACTAGCGACCCAAGTGCAGTACAGGACCTTGGTACATAAACACATGTTAGAATTCGTTCTCGTACCAGCAAAAGCAAGCGTCTCAAGCGCATGTCTTGGCCCAAAGACTTATCATATACCGAATGCAGGTGGGCCGAATGCAGCACAATTCAGAGGGCCTGCCTGGTTACCTCTAGGCCAAGGTCTAAGTCCACAATTGACTCAAGAACAAACGAACGGGAAGAGTAAGCTAGGCCTGTTTGATGCACCCAAGCTGCCGCCATTTCTGGAGGGCGGGCCTATCTCTTCTGGATTTCCCTGGGGCCAGCGAACATCCAAGCAGACAAATTATTACGATGATGTACCCAATACTGGCATCACGAGACATTACGACTTTACAATCACTCGCCAGACTATCGCTCCAGATGGGGTTCAAAAAGATGGTCTCGTTGTGAATGGCCAATATCCGGGCCCAACTATCGAAGCGAATTGGGGTGACTGGATAGAAGTCACTGTGCACAACCAGCTCGATGAAGGAACTTCATTGCACTGGCACGGATTATTGCAAAAAGAGACACCTTGGTTTGATGGTGTCCCAGGCGTTCAGCAGTGTCCCATTGCTCCGGGAAAGACTTTCACTTATCGCTTTCGCGCTGACCTGTACGGAAGCACCTGGTATCATAGCCACTATTCAGCGCAACTGGCTGGTGGTCTTGTCGGCCCGATGGTCATTCATGGACCTCACGATAACCAAGACTACGACGTCGATCTTGGGCCAGTCCTACTCAGCGATTGGTACCATGAGAGCTACTTTCCGCTAGTCGAACAAGTATGTTCTCAAGAATCATGTATTCTGCCATCAGTCACTGACTAAGCACGTCCTCGCAGGTCATGGCTCCAGCAGGCGAGCAGAAGCCCCCGCCACTCTCACAGAACAACCTAATCAATGGCAAGATGAACTATCCATGTGATAACAGTACATCTAGCGCAACATGCACGCCAAACGCTGGCATAAGCAAATTCAGCTTCGAATCTGGCAAGTCGTATCGTTTGCGGTTAATCAACGCCGGCGCCGAGGGCATGCAGAAGTTCAGTATCGATGGCCATAAGCTGATAGTTTTTGCTAACGACTTCGGTTCGTAAGTAACTTTGTCAGCCACCAGCATTGACTAACGATCTTATTAGTTCCCATCGTGCCGTATGAGACAGATGTGGTGACTCTGGGAGTCGGCCAGCGTTCTGACGTGGTAGTGAAAGCGATTGGAAAGCCCACAGACTCGTACTGGATGAGATCCGACCTGGGACCGAGCGCTTTTAAGGGAGGTTGCTCTCTGCACGATGGGGTGTCGCCATCGGCCGTGGCAGCTATCTATTACCAGGACGCCAATCGCACTGCTGTGCCAGATACAGAATCGGATGTGCCGCTTAGCGCGCTCACTGACTGCAACAACGATCCACTGAGCCAAACGGTCCCATTCTTTTCGATGCCGGTACCCCAACCCACTACAGTCCAAAATATCGCTGTTACATTTCAGTCAAACGGCACACATAATTTGTTCTTCATGAACAATAGCACGTTCAGAGCCAACTACAACCGACCTGTATTACTCGAAGCAAAGAATGACGAAACGAATTTTCCCGCTGAGTTTAATGTCTTCAACTTTGGCTCCAGCCGGTCTATCCGCATGGTCATCTATAATCACGCACAAACGGGCAGCCACCCCATGCACATGCACGGGCACAACATGTACATCCTCGCCCAGGGAACCGGAACCTGGAATGGCGAAATCACCAATCCTTCAAACCCTCAGCGACGAGACGTCCAAATACTACAAAACAGCGCCAGCGCTGATGAACCTACCTACATCGTTGTTCAATTCGATGCTGACAACCCGGGTGTCTGGCCTTTTCACTGTCATGTCGCATGGCATGTGAGTGGAGGGCTTTATCTAAATATTCTGGAGCGACCGGATGATGTCAAAAGGGATATGGATATCCCGGGAGTTATGGCGCAAACTTGTACAGACTGGTCTGCTTTTACGGGACAGGAGATCGTGGATCAGATTGATTCTGGTTTGAGGATAAGAGATGGCGGGAAAGGATTTCAGAAAATTCGATGTGGGCTTATTGAAGGACAGTGATCAGGCTAAGATACCCAGAACTTCATTGGATAATGCCATAGACATTAATGTCTCCGAAGCGCAGAATATTCCTCTCTGACGATACTCCAGACAATTGCTATTGCATTCTTTCTTGACGTCGTCGTTCTCGTTATCGCGCAGGATCCGGCGTCTGTAGTTGGCATCAAGCTCAAAAGGATGGAGGACAAGAGAGTCAAGACTGCTCCTACTCCCAAGTCTTCACGGCAATTGGTACAGCTGAGCGAGAACGAGCTGCATGGCTCTTGGCATTGAAGACTACAATGCTATAGGTTCTCCAGTTGACTTCGAGCTTCAAGGCAACCATTTGCCCGAGCGTTCGCACGCTGGTTAGCATGCCATCACAGTCGCGTTGAATGTGGGACCTTTAGAGACAAAGGTAGTATATGTCTCAGGATCAGTGTCTCGATGGCAAGCACTGAGCTTTCAAATATCAAGCTTTCAAGGACCACATTATGGAACGACTGATAAGGACAGAAAATGTGAATCTGACGCTTCCAGCCTCCAACATCGCCAATTTCTCGTTCTTCCAGCTAGAAGCTGTCACAGTCAGTGCTCCGGCCAGCAGTTCCCCGCGTATGGAGACTCAATGGCGCTTCCGGAAGATCGATGCTCGAAGCGTTCGCTGTATCTCTGGCCACTTGGTGGTTAGTACACGCTATCGCGAGAGTCGATGGAGCCTAGCATCAATTGATGAGGCTGGCCTGAAAGAGGCCTCGACAAATTTTCAGCATACTTCTCGGACGTCTGCAACCGTCGGCTCCCACGACACTGGTAACGACCGGACCATAATCAAGTTTCCACTTACTATTGTCTTCGGCGCCGACGTGGGCGAAGTTCGCGATTTCTGCGAGGCCGCACTCGACGACCATGTTTGTGCCCACATGCATTCTCCTCCTTGCTGGTTCAGAGTTCTCTTGCGCTTCTCTTGCGATGCGCAACAACGATTTATGCTCGATGTAGCACATTACGTTCGGACTCAGATGCTGCTATACGCCATGGGCTGCCACGTTTACTGCGGGCTCATTCCTTTCTCGATGCCATGGCGTTGCTGGTCAGATACTTCGCATCCGCCAGAATGGATCTTGAAATTGGAGTTCCACAGTATGCTCTGGACGTCGAAGCTTGTCACGATGACTTGTTACTGGGTGGGTTCGGTGTTGGGCATAGGCTCGCCGCGTCAGGAATACATTTCGGGAAGGCTGCAAGAGAAATCCAGCCAGGTACGAGCTCGACCTGTTGCGTGTACATCGGCTTGGAATTGGCGCGACTGTGACCGTGAATATTTCTGAGATCTCACAGCGTACCTTGCTTGCTGGGTCGCGAGATGCAATGTGGTTGGTAGCTGCGACAGTCGCTGTATAGGCAAAGGTTTTCTTTCTGCAACCTTGACAAAATGTTAGCCGTCCTTCTTCTTCGCTAACAACGCCATTATTCTCGTCGCAGTGTCTGTGAGTGCTTCGGTGGCTGGCACAAATCACGAGAGCACAATAAAGTCTGAATCAACTTCTGGCGACGCCGCATCTTCGCAGTCGCCTTTCTGCACAGAGGATCGAAAATACGGACAGTTCCTGTCAATCCAGTGGCCAAACCGATACGGAAAGTGTCCAGCTCAATCGACTCGTAGTCATCCAACCACAAGCCACGAGTCATTAATCGGCGCTCTGCAAATCGATCCATTGGAGAGGGAAATTCACCGACGAGGCGGGGAGCCACAATCGTCACGGCCTGGCATGCAGTACAAAGCCCATTCCAAATACGCCATGCTATGGCCGCAGGAGTTCTGGAGCTCTGCGCTGCATATCGTGGCCTTCTATGGTCGCAGGTGCAGACTTAGTTCAGGTTGGACAGACCTGCGATTGATCAAGTCGAGCGATCTGCTCGATACGATTACTGGATGAAGTTGGCCCATTCCTAGTTGAGGGCGATGACGTTTGATGCTTTATCGTCGACCGTTGGAGGCTGAAAAGCGGCATGGCCTCGTGTTTGTGGTAAACGGAAGAGAATAGTGCCGGCGGGAGGAACCTTGTACGGCCTTCGCGATCTCGATGTCTATACTTGGTTGTATGATGGATGTGTCGCAGCTTTTCAGTGGTAGGACCGAATTTTGTGAAGGTCGATACGTATTTTGAGATCGTAAGGCTGAGACGGTCTTTGGGATTGTCTGCTCCTTGCCGCGAAAATTTCGTGGTATACCAGATTGCGAAGATGTTGAGTCCGGTGGGTGATTGCAGCCACTGGAGGATCAGTCTTGGTCTGACGTAGTTTTCAGCCAGCTCATCTGCATGTCCAGCTCTATCCCGCTGTTCTCGTGACGGAAGGCCGCTCCTCAGGTTGGTGAAAGTTCGACACCGCCTTCTTTGGCATTTGCCAGAACAGCTCCAACAAGCTTCGAGGAGTTCAGCCCGCTTGCTCGCGGCTTGCAGCAGGCGGCTCTGCTTGCTGCGCTGCAAACAAGGTTCATGACTGAGTGAGGGGAAGGTTTGTGAAGCGAGCATGCGGCGTGGAGCTCTGACAGCACCAAGCTGCAGGCACATGATGTGCTAAGCATGAACTGCGGCCTCTGAGAGGGCCAGACAAAGAGGTCAGGAGATGTTGTTCGTGGAGAGAGGCGGGCAAGGACTTCGCCTCCGCCTTCAAAGTATACTGGAGAAGCTTCACATTAGACTATCATTCGCTCAGGTAGGGTATCTCAATCATCTCATTGTAACATCATCGTGCAAGCTCCTGCTGGGAGCTCCTGGCATCTCAGTTGTAGTGGTTTCCGAACGCCAGTCAATCAATAGTTCGCCAGACTGCGCCGGTCTGTATTCGAAACATCTCATTTTTTGTTCCACATGACCATCCCCTGTCGAATATCAATACATGCCCTGTGACATCGAAGTCTGCTGCCCATCGCTTGGCGAAGCGAGACCATTCATTGATACTGCACTGGTGATGCTGTCTCGTCGATGCATCGCCATCTGTCCGAGACTGATCCTTCGATCTTTGCCTCGGCCTTTGATGCCTTTATTGCAGTTCTTGTACAGGCTCGCAAAGTACTCCCACATCTCCTTGTCCCACGCATCAACGACGTCGCCCTCTTTAAAGTTCTCGAAGCGAGTCTTTAGTCGCCGGATGGTGTCCACATGGAATTTATTCTGATGTGATTTGAGATTGCCAAGCTGCGTGAACTGCTTGTTGCAGTTGTCCAGCTTACACGTAAAAGGTTTTGCGGCCGTGTGCACAATCTTGTGTGCCCGAACGTTGCCGTGTTGCGCGAACGTTTTCCCGCAAATGTCGCAATGATATGGTCGCTCGCCAGTATGTCGTCGTTCGTGTGTCTTCAAATTGCCCAGCTGACTGAATCGTTGCCCGCATGATGGTTCCTTGCACAGGAATGGCTTAATGCCAGTGTGTGCCCGAGTATGGATCTCCAGATGTGTCTTCTGGTAGAACGCCTTCCCACATCCTGCTACGTCGCACAAGTATTTCTTCTTGGGTTTGTTCGAGCTGGCTTCAGCTGTTCTGGTGCTCTGCGGTGTGTCCTCCTGATTTGCGGCATCGGTCTTACTTTGTATCGCTCGCATCAATGTGTCAATCTCGGTCGAAAACACGACTGGCTTAGTCTCTTCCGTATCGTCACTTCCTGTCTGGGAGTCCGGACTCGAAGCATATGCCGCAGCATCGAAAAACACTTGGGATGGCTGTACAGGGGAGAGATCCTCCCTCTTGATGCCCGGCTCGCTGCTATTCGAGCTGCTGTAGCTTTCGTTTCGAAGTATCGACGGGTGGTTTACAGGCTGCACTCCCGTATTGATCGGTGCTGCCCAGGATAGAGTGCCAAAGGTCGCGTTGTTGTACCTTTCCGGCATGGCGTATGCATTATACGAGGGATTGTCGGCGTAGAGCATGTCCATGTCCTGGGTCGCATGATGATTGACCAGATCGCTTGGCGCTATAGAGCCTGTCTGCATCGCCAGACGCTGTTGTTCCTGGAGATAGGCCAGCGATAGGGCTGCGTTGGCATCTGGCCTGAACGCCATGCTGAATTGAGCCATCATGTCTTGCACTTCCGTCGCATTGTAGTGTGCTTGGCTCAATCGTCGTTGCAACAGTTGACTCGGTGGTCTTCCTGAGCGCATTCCGGCCATGTTGGGTCAGTATGTTCCTTCGTGAGATTGTTGTCTAGGAAGTGCTCATAAGGCTCTGCGAGCGATTGCGCCAGGGTGACAATGCTTCACACCTGGACCCAGGATGTTGGTTCAGAGCACGAGCGCAGCGAGGGCTACTGAAGAGCTATAAGATCAGAGCGGCGACAGCTCCTGATCGTGCATCAGTGCGATCGCGTACCTGATCGTTGTGCCCACGATACAAAGCCGCACGCGCACTCATCCATTGCTCTTGATCGAGGATGACGACAAGCTAGCGCGGACGGGTTTATGCCACAACAGCCCCATCATGCATGCGCATAGCACTAAAGAAGGAAGCTAGAATCAACACGGCGGGTGAAGGGTGAAGCGACGAAAGTCAAACGATACAAAGGTACAAGTGGAGATCGAGATGCCTGCGGGTGCATCTCACCCAGACACGGCTTCGAAGGCGATGTGAGGTGTGCACCCATGCGCCATAGGTTTGGACCTTACCGAATGCGCGTTTAGCTCTGCAGAACATCTTTCGCCTAGCGCAGCCACTGACTGCTTAGCTCGCTGAACTGCGAAGTACGTCGATGCGCTGCATATTGAACAGCCCGCGTTCGTCCAAGGCCGAGCGCGGTCGGGCTTGCGAGACCAGTTGTGGTGCGCTGAGCAGAGCTCATCGATCCGATTGCTATGCGAATGTTGAGCAGCCAACACAGACGGGTAGCCGCTCGCGGAGCGCGAGCCGAGCGCCATCGCTGATGCCATGGCTGATCAGGCACGGTCGAACACAGCTCGTGCGATGTCGTGGCAGCACGCGGTCAAGGTCGTCGGACTTGCATTGCTCAGTCCCGGAAAGAGCTTGACAGCGAATCACTGGCTCAGCTGGCGTCCGAGCGCGTGGTCCTGGAGTCTCACTCTTGGGCAGCTGGGATGCCTGGGATCTGGCGATGCAGCAACTGGAGGCTCTCGAGATAGCAGAGAGGTGGGGTTGCAGATCGCCGCACCCACGTCGGCATCCTGCGCAGCCTTGTAGCAACAGGCGAAACGCGCGATGGCCGTGCAAGCACCTGGTGGACAAGTGGGCAGGTGCGTGTCGCTTGCACTGGCTGTCCTTGCATGGCGGAGCTGGCGCTACCGTAGAGCCATCCCGGCATTGCATGTAAGTGTGCAGCTCCGTTGCGCGGTAGGATGCTGCTGTTTGGACGGGGATGGCCTCCACGAGAACGCACGCCACAAGCGCAACTGGCCGTGTCGCCCGCAGGAAGAATTGAGACACAGCGCCGATGGTAGACACGGCGGCTGGTATGTCGCTCGCCGCAAGTCGATGGGAACCCGCTTGATATAAATGCAAAGGACATTCTACGCGGTCCTCTGTACAGACAGCGAGAAGCCTGCCAGCTCGCAGCTCACGCATTCGCAGGACTTGGAGATTGCTCTCCGCCGTGCGTACTGCGGGTGCCGCCCAAGCGCCATACGTGAAGGGATGAGCCAGGCTGCAGCCTCGTCACCATCCCACGAGATGCAGCTGGCCTTCATCCAGGTCGAACCTTCTTCAAGGTGAGGCCTCCACGAACCATTGAAGTGCAAGTCGGGCATGCTCGTAGTTTCGCGCGCTGCATAGAAGATGGTGGCATGGCAAAGCGGATGAGTTGCAGAGATAAGAGTATGGCCGTTGCTGGTGGTGCCCCGTCGTCCGAAGGTGGTGGTCCTGGTGGAGCGTTCCAGGAATATGTCAAGGCGATGACCAAGCCTGGAGCAGGATTTCAGTCTCCATGCGATAAGGCATGGCAGCGGAGATGCTCAATTGTGATAGACCTTGCGAGAAGAGTGTGATTGAGGAAGGAGATGCATCAGCCTGCGTGGAGGCGAGTTTTCCCGCCAACGACAGAGCCTCAGGCAGATCACCTGGCCCAAACACACCTCACACCTCACCTCACCTCACTTCGTTTTCCAACCCCATCTCGAACGTCCACGATAACACATCTCTGCCCTGTATTCTCAGCGATGTCAATAGTCTACGGGTTGCAGCACTACAGAATCATGCTCTTCTGGAGCTTCAAATTCGTCACTACGCGTGTGCCCTCATAGCCAAATGAACTCCACTCGCTCGCGTGGAATATCAACCGCTACCATCAGCAGCAGGTCAACAATTTCATGGAGCTTAAATTACGCATAGTTCCACTGAGGTTTCCAAATCATGAATTCGGAGACAAGGAATGGCTTCTGGCAAATTGCACAAGCACGAAACTGTTTGTTGGTCGGAGTTTGGGATGGTTGAAATGTAATCGCAACATTACTACATCTCGCCACCGAATGCCGAAGTCTGCAGGTTGACACCTCCCATATACCTTTCCGTCTCAGCGGGGCCAGCCTGCCATAAGTGTGCGAAGTCCAAGTGGCACTGTTGAACGAACAAATGGTGATCTCCAGCTGATTGCAGCACCCATAGGCTGTGCTTACAAGTCTGAGAAATGCACGAGGACATCATGAGGTTTAATTGCTATTTGTGTAAAAATTCTGCCCCGTGCTTTGTGACGAACAAAACCATCTGCGCCGCAAAAGCTGCCTCAAGACTGACAGCGTGCCCCAATTCAGCAACAGAAGGGACACGGAACCGTGTCTCAGACAACTTGAGCGATTGTATCTTGCTTCTTCCTCGGGCTGAAAAACTCTTCGTCTGTTCGCAATAAAGTGTACGTTCCAGCAACTGTCTTCTTCCAAACGCAAGATTGTGGCTACCGTCGTGATGTGGAAAGCATCTATGTCTTTGGAAAGACGTATGCTTTCTGATAGTTGCATGGCCAATAGGAACTTATGGTCGTTTGGATTGACCACGCGAGCACTATCATGAGTCTCTCATCGCAGTATGAAGTCCAAGTAGTCCTGATTGAGGGGTCCGAACGTGTGCGAATGCGCAGGTGAAGTAGATTTGGCAAGATTGAGACTCTGCCGATACAGAGATTCTAATGCATCTGTGCGCCCATGAGTTGGAACAAGTCTGGCTGGTGGCCTATCGGAGGGTTATGCATCCAGTTGCGTTTGATGCAACTTTGCCTCGCACGTCTAATCCTAGGTGGTCGTCTTGCGCTGCCTGTCTCTCGTGATTGTTTCCGCTTTCGGAGGTCACTCAGACGAGAAAGGTCTCCGCCGCTCCTACGACGGCGAGGAACCCTTGCGGTACGAGTACGTCGAAGTATCTCCCCGGAAGCCAGCCAACAGCACAGTAGCAACGTAATCGAGGTGCTCGGAAGTTTGTGTGCCGATATTGTCGTCCACTATGAGAACGGCAAGAAAGACCGTGAGGGCGACAGCCTAATCAAGCAACTCAGCCTGCTGCTCGACCCTAGCTACCGCGGCGAGCGCCAGATCATCACCTTTCTTGGGTTTCGAATAATTCGTGTGAGTCCGATCCTCAACACTTGCGCCCTGAGGTCTAATGGTGAATGCTGTTACGGCGATACCCGTGACGCAGCATACTGCTAATCGTACCGGCTACTCCTATAGAGTAGCGCCGTGGCACCGGGACAATGCTGAGCCTGCTGGCCACTCAAGGACACTTTATGCTCGGAGGGTCGGCCGTGCGCTCAGCAACATACGGGCTGATGATTAATCGATGGCAAGTTTGATGTCAGATCAATTTTGTGAACGCGGGCAGGTTCCGCATCTTCGTTTGTCAGACCTTGTAGATTGCATCTGTAGATGAATAAAAGTAAACATTGCTGTGGTACGTCCACATTCAGTTGTCGCTGATATCGATTGCCTGAACGATGTCTCTAGCTCACCAATCTTAGATACTGAAGCCGCTCACTTCGATCAAGAAACGCAACAGGCTCGCCCGAACCGGAATCCGATGACCTGCGACTACGTCAGCTACTCTTATCAAGTCCACCACATATTGTTCCAAAGCTGATATTTGACAACAGCCTACGCAACCAGCGAAACGACGTTTCCAAAGCATTTGTTATCCCGATCGACTTAGAGAAAATTGGGCCTCGGCACTGCTTGCCTTATTCTGGAACTCGGCACATGGCCGAAGATTGCACTGCTGTCTGCTGCACAGTCGCTTGGAGTCGCGGGGCTGACTACAGAGGAGGGAAAAGTCATGGCCATCAATGGGGCGCAATTCCTGGAAATTCGCGACAGAGCTGTAGCGGCAAGTCTACTCTGTTCCATCGCGAGAGCACTCAAAGGGCTATGGGCGTTATATTGACTGCTTGGATATTGATTTGTGTCACCGATACATAGATCCCAGTGCAGGGGCTGAGAGGTTTTGATGGCGGCGTTCTGGGGCTATGCGGCGGAGAGTTTGCAATAGCTTTCGTGGGGCTAGGACTGGCCCAATTCCAATGTTGGAATGTATCTGTGAAGTCAAAATTTGCACGTAGCCAGCGCCTTCCCTACTACAGGAAAGCAAGCCAGAACCTCGGATCGACACTGCGTACTCTTTCATGCCTCATACCTCTACCTTGTGCAGCACAACAGAGGCATTTTGTGTCGAGAAGCGAAGCAGGCGGGGAAGGCATCCACAAGCCTCCCACCCATGCAGAGTT